>VZTU01019094.1:57743-184434 GCA_013400835.1 Zapornia atra
TATGTGGACAGGAAAGAGCAAGGACTAAAAATCTAAAAATGTTTTCAGAATATTCACAAATTGGGCTTGCACGTTTTCTGAGGACCACAGAATGATGGGTAGGTAACAGGGCTTCCAATCCCGTGTTACAACAACTGAAATCAAAAAGGATTGTACTGAGTCTATGTATGCTTTCCTGTGTGTTGCTTCTGATGAGCACACGGAAGAGGTCTGATTAATAAAACTTCAAAAAGTACTTGAAAAAGAAACAAAGGAATTCAGAACTGAGACACTGATTGTAGAGAGCAAAAAAGGATATCTTTGATATACTTGGGGGTCTTGGGGGAGCTGTTAGTTTTCTCCCTGAAAATTAGCTTTTTTGGACCGCTCAGAGCCTGAAGACCTATGGCTTTGATAAATAGGGTTATCCTTGGATATGTAGAATTGTTGCTCTTTATTTACTCCATTGCTCAGCTACCAGTTCCTTATGAACATTCACAGTTTTTAGTCAAAAGTAAAGTGGTCCAATCTGTATAGTTATTTTTTATTTTTCTGGTATCTTTATGTAGGCCAGTAGAAAGACTTCTGCAAGTCATCTTTAAAAATGCAAGATCATCTGAGAGCTTTAAGGCATGCAGCTGAGTTTACAAAGGGGGGGCAGTTTAATTTTGTTTGCTTTAAATACCTTCAAATCCTTGCTACCTGTCCTAGGTAACATTTTAGGTTTCCTTTAGAGTTTCTGTTTGTTGGGAGGTTTATTTATTTACTTATTTTCCCCAGATAAATTTATAGTCCTTACCACAGACCCAAACTACCGCAACTGACTTAGTTTTCAACTTTTTGGACTTTAATTGCTGATGTTAGCAATTTGCTTTCTTTTGATCCCATATCTGTGCTTTTTTTTAATCTTTTGTGTTTTGAATGCTGACATAATTAGATCATTAGCTACCAGCCATGATAAATTCAAACAGCCATTCAATTAAACTGGAAAAACTCCTAGTTTGGACCATGTGAGGGGTTATGGGTGCATGTGAGTTGGTTTTGGTTGGGGTTTTTTTAATCTTCCAGATATTTTTCAGATGCACCCCAAGGGTAGTATTTCAGTTTTTAATGGATGTTCCTGAGCCTGCTCATGCAGCTGGGGAGCTAGCAGTGTAGCAAAGTATGAGGATGTGGTAGACTTCTTGGGCTGGCTGACCCAGAGAGCCCTGCATGATGGTGGAGATCCACAGGCACAGTTATATGCCCTTATTAGCAGCTTGTAGATAGTGATGAGAGCGCACTTTGAAAACAGATGGGGAACAAGGATTAGGGACATCAGTGATGGAAAAATCAAAAAGCCTTCTTTTTGAAGTACTCTGACATCTATTAGTCCACAAATTGTAGTTTATTTGCATTAGCTATAAAAGAGAGTAAGTTGTTAGACACTAACCCTCAAGACAGAAACTATCAAGTAAGATAAACAGAAAAATAATCTATGCATTAACTTTAATTAAATAAGATAATAACTTCACTTAGAACATAATTTTCTGACAACCAATTCACCCAAGCATTCAAAGACTCACAGAAGAGCCTAATGTAGTCAGGTGCTTCAAAAAGAATTGATTTAATTGGCTTAAAATAATCCCTTAAAAGCCTTTTGTTAATCCCAGTTTAAAATGTGTTGTCACCTATTTGAAACTGTCAGGCTTTCCCTTATTTTTATATAGCAATGGCCTGAGCTTAAAACCACCTGTCTAAACAGCTGAAATGGATAGATCTATTGAATAAGTCTTGTTCATTCTATTTATTTCTGTACAGCCAGCTTTTCCTATATGTAGGTTTGTATGGCTTTACATCTGTAGGCCCACTTTGAGAAGTCATAAATACTATTCTGAAGAGCACTCATTTGATAATTAAAAGTAATAATCTATAAATTTAAAGTCTTTTAAGGTGTTTTCATTCCCTCTGGTGTCACTTGTATCTTGAAACGAAGTAGTTTTCTCAAAGTCATTCAAATTGTTCTTAGTTAAAAGAAAACAGCAAACAAATGAGCACACTGCAAGCAATCTGGTGCAATTAATGTGAGAGCTGTCAGGGGGGTATATTTATAATAAGATGAACCGACAATGCTGTTCCAGGGCTAAACCTAGAGTTTCCACTCCAGGGAGGAAAATGACATTTACAGTGATTATAATTTCCTTTTCAATGACAGACTTCTGTTATGAAAAATGAATTTATTTTGTTTTGTGGGTAGATGAGGAAAAAAAAAACCCCAACCCTGTTCTTTTCCTTGAAGGAGGTGGCTTAGGACTTTACATTACAGTGGCTGAAACATTAGGGAAAAATAGAAAGCTCACAACAAACACCAACCAGCTGCTTTTGGTGTATATTTAATATGTACAGCTCTATTAGACTGGGTTATTAATACATCTGCAGCTATCTTGCAACAGGGGCCAGATGGCTCAGGAGATGGCTAATGCAATAAAAAGGGTTGCAAGTATTGCAGGTCAGAAATAGCCAAGTGATGTCACCTTCTGATGTCTGTTCAGTAATTGGCGTGAATGGCTGTTAACAGGGGGTTCTCACTTTAGCGTCTGGTCCTCTACCACCAAAACTGCCAGCCATATTTGTCCTGTATGAGCAGAGAAATAATGTATAAGAGTGGTGACAGGTAATTAGGCAAGTGCTGTCTACACATTCGCAATGCTGCTCCTTGGTAGGATGCTGCAGGCCGTTCAATTTATTTTGGGGAGGTAACAAGAGCCCAGGCTCAGAAGGTGACTCTGTAGGTGGGAGGAAATCAGTGTCTGCAGACGGTTCTTGGGCTCTGAAACACATACACAGTGGGTTTCCAAAACTGGTATCAAGGGCTACACTGGAAACCTGCCAAGAGACTGCAGCCTGCACTCATTTGTACACACGGTAATATAATAGGCTGTGGGTTTTTTTAAATTTGCATGACTGACTCCATGGTCCTGACTTGCATATTGGAGTGGATTCTTAAGGAAACCCTTTTATCTGGGTTTTCTGAAAACCTAGGCAACAAATATTAGGAAAAAAATAAGTGCCTGGATTTGTGTTTGTTTATCTGCTTTTGTCTTCTGAAAGTTTAGTAGTAGTTTCTTGTTTTGAATTTATGAGCTATGGAAACTTGTGTTATTAGTGGACAGCAGGCAAAAAATTGACAAGTTATGGCATAGCAGTCTTAATAAAGGAGGTATAAAATGAGTTATATAGATGCATGATCCTGCTTCCTCTGTTTGCTGGGGCCATCAAGAATCACAGTGGGATTCATCATATGACCAAGCCTCCAAAATTTCAGTTTAATGGTCAGACCATGCTGTATATGTATTTGTCCAGAAAACCCACCCATATGTGGATATTACTTGGTCGCTCAGGGTAACATGACTTAGTCATAGTACAATAATATGCTTTGTGTCAGACTCCTTGCACCACTCCTACTTTGAAACATCAACAGTAAGAGTAATGGGTCCTGTCCCTTAGACCCCAGAAAGGCAATCTTTCACATATAATCCTTTGAACTGCTTTTGAAATTCAAGGAGTGATACTACCTGTATTGTAGGGTTGCACTTGAAGGCCTCTTCTGACATGAAATAGCCCAGGTGTGCCACATAACTCAGAGCACAACTGATGCACGTGTGTGTAGAAGGTATTAGCCGCAGCACAAATACACACTGTATACAACTGTGCGCCCAGGCGGAGGGGGAATGTTGCTGCCCAACACTGCCCTGTTATAAGTCTGGGGGGTGTGCTTGGAAAAGCTGTTGGGGGTGGTCTAGGGAGGTATCTATGACACACAAACCAAGCATTTCTCTGATACTTCTGTCACTTGTAACACTCCAAAGTTATTTGTAGCTTGCAGCTCAGTTTGTAATAAATCACTCTGATGGCATTTAGTAGAACAGTGGCCTGTTGTTGTACTTCAGATGCAAACACTCTCCCAGTCTTCCTGCTTTCCAGGCCGTCTGTTGGAACTTAAACTCCTCAAATGTTAATGGATATAGCTGTCAAAATAAGCTGAGTCCCTTTCAATTAAGTATTGGTATGCGATTTGTCCACATGCTTGTTCTTGTGATTATTTATTTGTTTGTTCATTAAGCTCCTCCTCCTGCTTTCTTGGTGCTAGTCCAAAGATTGTACCGAAGGTAGAAAATGCTGAGATTTCAAATGGGAGCAGGGGCAGGGATGGATTCTGAGTAAATCCAAAATCAAAAGGAAAAGAATGAACAGCCACAGCTACATGTCTGTAATTCTTGAGAATGAACCTGTAAAAGCACGTCTGCTTTGCACTGTGACAGCAGAGGAAGCATTTTGGGTGTGGGGGTGTGTTAGCTGCTGTACACTTGTGAAGTTAATGATGTTAAAACACAGAAATAAAGGCCAGATTCTTAACTAGTTTAAATAGATTCACCTCTGTAGCTGCTTCCTTGGACCCATAGCAATTTGTATTTGCTGAGGATTTGACTCAATATAGTAAGTACAAATATCTATAAAAATAGAACATGTAGAAACAGTAAATAAAAATTAAGACCCATGTTACATAATGAATTAATTTACCCTGGATTACATGAAAATACAACTTTATTGATATAGATGAAAAGGGTGGTTATTACACATATTGTTAATGTGACCAGACATAAGAACTATTCAGTGAAACATGAGTTGGAGGACTTGGGGAGGTAAAAGCAGTTATTTCAAATCTGAAGTTACATCCTGTAGGAATTCAGGTAGAAGCAGCAGATTTGCAGTGCTAAATCTGAAGCCAACAAGTATTTTTTTCTACTATCCAGTGACTTCTAACTTGATCTGATCAGACAGATAAGTAATTACCATATCTAAAAATAAATATTTACTTATCATGCTTTCAAGCTTTCAGAAGTGTTAGAGTTGGATGTGAAACAACATCCGCTATAGATAAAATCAGAGAAAGTGTAGCAAGAAAGTCCTTGGCTGGAATTGAGTGTATTTGCCTTTACAAGGCAAGGAGCTAACCAAACGCTGTATTAGCAGAAGAATATATACAACTTCATAAATTAATCATAAAGTCATGTTACAATTGCCGCAGCTGCCTTTTGTTCATGCTAGGTGCCCTACCTATAGAGAGCTCTGTAGCTGCCTGTTTAATGTCCCCCGGTTGGTTGTAGATGGTCATTTCTTTTTCTCATCTGTTAGCTCCTTTGGGCATGTCAGTTTCCCTTGACTGTTTTTAAGGAAATTCTATTTTGTTCTATAACTTCCCACCTCTCTCTTGACATCACTTACCACACATCTCTTTTAATCTGCCCCAAAGCTCACTGCTGCTTTTTGCAGTATATCTCCTCACTGTTCACACATGGTAATGCTTCATTCTTGCACTCATGAGCTACTCAGTCGCTTTTAATGCATGGGAGGAGAAAAGGCTTTTCACGCTGCCCGCTGTCAAGTGCATTTAAGTAACTGTATTCATGGCAGAGCGTAAAAACTATGTCTGAGGACAATTAAATGCACTAGTGAAGCAGAGGAGTTTCCTGACTGCAGGGTTCATGTGAGCATAATCCTTCCAAGAGCTGAGAAATTCTCATCCTTTGCTGGAGCCACAGGGAGCTGAAAGGCTCTGAATGCTTTGCAGGAACACATCATGAAATTTATGGAGAAGCCAAAGAATATTTCATAAAGATGACTTAATGAAACATTACTCTTACCTTGTAGGGACCTGCAGGTTTTATGGTGCTGCCTTGTTCCATGCAACACCATTGTCAACAGAGGAAGAGCCTTGGCAAAGCATTAGTTAAGAGATAAAAATGGAAAAGGCTCTAGTGAGGTTTAGATTTTGCCACTTACTCTTATGCTGTGCTACAACAACGGCATTGCTCTATTCTTCAGTCATAAATAACCAAAACAAATGACACATAACCATGGCAGTAGGAGTGCTATAAGTGCAGACAGATGTGCTAATAATCTTGCCCCTTCTTTTGGTACACGGGTTGAGGTGATTAGTTGTTATGCAAATAGCTGGAATAGCATCTCAAAGTGTGATTTTGTAGTCTGGATTGGTTAATAAGCTAATTGATGTTCCTATTAAAAAGGATTCTTAAGGTATTTACACATGTACAATACATGATTTTCAATCTTTTATTAACTTGGTGGTAATAAAGAAAATCAATTAAACAAAGTAAAATGCCATGTTCAATACTAGGGATTAGCGCTTGCAGAGATTTCATTGCAATAAAAATTTTCTAAGAAGAAAAGTCTAAACTGATAGACTTGGGGAATTTGGGTTTTTTTTTGCTTAACTAACTGCCTTATGTATTTTCAGATGTGTTTCAATTAATTTAAATGTTCCACTCGTGTGTGTCTCTCCCCATCTACTATTGTATTCATGAAACAAGAAATTAATGTGCTAACCCAGAACAAAATTGTAATCCTTTAAATTATACTGAAATCTTGAAAATGCAGATAGGCAAATATATGAGAGCTTTCAGTGATAAATAACATGCTTCTAGTATGTGTGGACCAAGCATAATAGAATTGGTTCAAAACTAACTACCGCCAAACCAGCAAAATCCTGCTCCACCTTCTTTCCAAAAACTTGGTTAGGGTATTCCTAAATGTGAATGAAATGAAGCTGACACATCATCTTCCTCAAAAAATAACCATATTCAGCTTTCTTCATCCCTCTCTCCCTCAATATGCCTTCCTGACTAACTGCACAAATGCAGTATCTGGTGTATTTCTGCACTCAAAATGTCATGATGAACTTAATGGTGATGATGATTGTTCCTTTCTAGGGAGGTAGGAGTTGGAGGAGCCCAAAGGTGCTGTGCCGTTGTATTTCTGGTGGTCAGAAAAACAGTAGCTCCTCTATTCCCACTCGTTCAGTTATCCACACCAAACAAAAAGCTATCCCACACTGGCATCTCTCATACATACCGTGAGGGTTCACAGCTAATGGGCACAGACACGCGTTTCAGACCTGTCACCTGACTTCTGTACCAAGTTTGAGCTGTAACTGCAGAAACTGTTTCAACAAGATGGACCTCAAAAACCAGTTAACAAAATACTTCAGAAGGGTAAATATTCTGCTGTTTTTAAAAAAAGACTGCAGTTGTTCTGCTGCATGGGAAGTAGGTGATACTTTAAAAGAAAGATTTGGTAACTAAATTTGCTGCTAAATTTTCCCAGATGACCTTACATATCGATTTAGTTCTCCAGTCCACCAGCCCAGCCTCCCTGAAATTTGCAGCAGTATTTTTGTGCCTGCAATAGGCTCTCCATGAGAGAGAGAGCATGAGTGAGCGAGGAAGTGTGTGTGGGTGTACACCGCTGCATGGCCGCATTCAGTGAATGTCCACCAAACTTCTTTTTTCTGTAGTGAAATGGTGCGGGGTCACAAAGGAACATGCAGGTGCAGGTCCATGCTGCAGCAGCCTACTGACATTTTCCTCTTTGGTAAATCTGGCTAAACAGTTTCAAGACTGGATTAAGCTGCTGTGTTGATTTATCATGCAAAATCTTGTCTGTGTTAAAATATTCAGCCAATGTAGTCTAATAGCAATATTAAACTCTCAAAAGAGACAGTATTTTTTTTAATTGTCATGAGTGCATGAGAGCCAACCTTCACTGAAGGTGATAAGAGTGATTTCTCTGGATTTGGGATTAAATACAGTACATTAAATAATATTCACACACACACACATATATATGTACACGCACATTCGATATCCACAGAATAAGGCTGCATTAACCATCCCAGCCAACCAAAGAGTTGCATTTCTAGGAGATGATTCCATGCCTGATGGATTCTCATTCAGTACAGTTTATGTATATAATATTCAGATTAGAATTGTACTGGAGAAAAGAATAGTGAAACATCATGGTTGTATTGAGCCTATGCAATTATAATACAACTAACTACAGTGTTTAAATATTCATTTTTATGAAAGACATTCATTATGCTCTTCATCTTCTAAGTTGCTTCCACTTAAGACTCATTCCAGTGTACAATCCCTGATAGACTGGAAAAAATAATAAAATATTAAAATGCTCTCATTATGTTTTGGACAGCTTGTATTGACAGTGTATCCCACACTTCATTTACAACAAAGCTTACAATTTTTGCTTCTTGGAGATAGCTGCAGCTCCTCTGAGGCAGAAAGTATTTGCTACTAAGGTTTAAAATGGGAATTGCTGAGAGAGCACAGATTGAAAACGAAAAGGCCCTCGACTAACCTTACAGTTTTGAGACTCTCACTGCCCCTTTATTTCAAGCTATAGGGCAGAAAACACTTAGACACACTGCATGGCATCCAGCATAACATACGACACTATCCAAAATAACATGTACCACCAGCATAAAAACGGCATGAAATGGGATCCTTGTACACTAAAGCTTTTTAATCTCTTAGCTTGTGGGGTTTTTTTGTCTTGTTCAGTGCAGCTTCTGCCAATTACTGTAACACCTAACAGATACATTTGTAATTTTCATGCACTTGCTAAACTGCCTGTTGTTGAATGTGGGACTGTGTCTTACCCTGACTAGCAGTGCTAGCATTATTTTTGCTATGTGCCTGTCTTAGACAGCTGCCTCCCTAGCAAGAAGCTTCCCTTCAGAAGGAAGAATATCTGGCTGTGGCATCTGGATCACTTTTGTCTTTGTGCTGAAACCTTTTCTGTAAGAACAGCACGTTATTTGAAGACAAACTGAAAACAGTATATGTATATGATTAGACAGAGGCTAGCCACCAGAGCTCCGAGGCTTCCTTTTGGACAAGCTCTTCAAATCAGAATTCTTATCTGAATATTTTGAGGAAGGATGAGCTTTTCCAGCCACATCTGCCTCTGTATTCTCTTTAAAGCCTGCCAGGGATATTCTGGCTGCAGAGGAGAGCGGCAATCACCAGCCACCCTCCATAACTTCTGAAGACATTGGTCTCTGCTAAAACCCACCAGCACAGCCTTTAAGAAGATGCTGGTTTCGATGTGATGCTGAGAGCAAGAAGTCCTGCACTGAGTGGGGAGGGGGTTCTGGCTTGGCACCCACCACCCTGCCATGCCAAAAGCTGTGGGCAGTGCTGGCTCCCTTTCAAGCCACATGCTTCAGGAGGGTGGCTGTTGGCCTCTGGCTTCCTCGTGACACAACCTCCCTCCTCAGAGCACCTCATGCACGCAGCTCCTGGCCATCCATGCCTCTCTCAGCACCTACAGCCAAAACCATCCCTGCAGATGTCACTGCACTCTCTTCCATATGCATCCTTGGGCACTAATATCTTAAGGCACAGATGGGGAGTTTCAACACTTTTTCTATGGATTTGTAATGAGCAGAGAAGTTGTAAATGAGTATGAGATGAATAATGAATTTGACTTCAGCCTCCTCTGCCTTCTGCATGTAACATGTCCTGGGATATAAGCTTTTCAGGTGGGCCATTGTATTTTTGCCAGTTTGCATACTGCTTTGGCCAACAGTACTTTTTTGACCTGAAGGTCTAAGTATGGCTGTAATGTAAATACAAATAATAATGTAAGCCTTTGGGAAGGTAAGCAGTTTTCTTGCTCCTTCCTAAGGTTAGGAGAGCAAGGAATGTTCACAGCTGTGTTAACTGCATGAACTATTTACACACAGAGTCAGATAAATAGAGATGAAAGAGCTGCTCAGCTTTTGGTGGCCATGGGAATTTTAGTGGTAGGAAAAAATTTGTTGACCAAAACTTTCTACTCAGAATTTCTCAATGATGTTTTAGGAGCCATTTCAACATAAGTGAACTTCAAATCCTCTCTGTCACTAACCAAATGAAAACAGGCAAGGGATGCTCATTCTATAGTGATGGAAAGTTCAAGGAAAGTTTGCTGATAACTAATTGCAACATAGTATCAGACCCTTCCTGGGGCTCAAAAAAACTATGGCAATACAGGAATATTATGCTGAACTTCTCTGTGTGAGGTGATACTGACTATTTCCCAGAAAAAGCTGTTGTAGATAACCTCGTAGCATGGAGGATTGATAAGCAGAGTAAAATAATGATGGGCCCTGACTACCTGAATTAGCTATAGCAAGATGAGGGAACAGACTAAGACCGGAAGCTGGAGGGACACTTCCATTTTGGGATCATGCTGTCCACTGAAACTGAAACATGGCATTAGTCATTAGTTTGTCCTGAAACAGAGTGCTGCTTTTTTTCTAATTTCACAGATACACAAGCTGCCCTGGTAAGGTTTTTTTTCCTCCACTTAGGATTTTTTTTTCTTTCTTTATATACCTTACTCATAAATGGGAATGTTGTTCATTAAGCCTACCTCAACAGCTGAGTAATGAACCCCAAAATTCTAGATCGATGCACACAGTATCATTTTAATAGGGAGTCTTCATTGTTTCTACCCAGCCCTTGTGCCAACAACTGTATCTGACAGAACAGTTATTATAATAATCCATTCCTTGCTTGATGCTGTTACAACACTGACTTAGTAGCAATCATGAAGGATTATTCAAAGCACAGACCGTTGGGCAGGATGAAGAACAGTGCCTGCACAAATGCAGGGTAATCAATGATTTCTATTTTCTGAGCAAGAATACTTTCAATTGTACTGCAGACAGAATTCCCTCTGGTTGAATAAGTTGCTGAAGTGGAAAATTTTATTTAGCAGCATTTGGTAAGAGTTTTGCAAGTCTCCACTGAGTCATTAGAAGTGGTACAAAAAATCTGCTTTAGCTGAGAGTTAAATTCTGACTCCTTCCTGGGTGAATATTGCTGTGAGAGATTGCAGTGACCCTGCAGGTATTCTCTAACACCCTTCCTCCCCACCCACACAGAGCAGCCACATGATCACCAGGTCAAGGGCTCCCATGGAAAATTGCCCCGGTTGGTAAAATTCCCCAGCTATAGCTCCAAACTACACAACCCAGCTGTTTAAATATGACAGAACTCATGTTTATTCTGCTACATCAGTGTTTACCAGAAGCCCCCAGAATTACTTCACTGATCATCAGCAAGATCAAATTTCTGTCTTGGTAGGGGCTGGGTTGACCAGAGATCCAGGAAGTTACATAGGGCTAGTATCAATTTTGCCAATACTTATTCATTTATTTCTCCAGTACCATGAACTTTATACATGTGTATCAAGAGCAAAAGGTTGCTGGATGATGTTCTATTATGTTTCCTATAGCTTAACTGAGGTACTTTCTACCATACTAAATATTATCAGAAAATGCCAACTGATCAACGTGCTCCAGCCCAAACAAGTGCACAGGACAAGATTTTCTTTGAGAAATGGGAAACCAATTTTAAAGTTTTCTTACTATTTGATTGAGTCTAAACTCAATCTGCCTCCTGTCTCTCCTGTAAGGGAGGCAAGTTCCTCCTCCTGGGGATAAAGTAACTACAAAGGAACTGTTATTGATCTACCTTTGTGTAAACTTGTGCTTATCCAGTATGTTACTAACACGATGATAATATTTCTTGAGATAGTGTCATTGGAAATATGAGTAAATGTGTCCTATAGCTTTTATATCAACTTTGCTGTGGTGATCCCTTTCTGGGTCTAGCTGGAGCCTGGCAGAGAAAGAAAAAGCAACAAGGTGGCTCTTCCCTCAACTTCACACTCTACACTAGCAGCCAACTGTATCCTTGGTTGCATCAAAAGCAGCATGACCAGCAGGTCTCTGCTCGCATGAGACTGCACTTGGAGTACTGCATCCAGCTCTGGGGTCCCCAGTACAAGAAAGATACTGAGTTGGTGGTGTGAGTCCAGAAGGCAGCCACAAAGATGATGGGAGGGCTGGAGCACCTCTCCTTTGAAGACAAATTGAGAGAGTTGGGCTTGTTCAGCTTGGAGAAGAAAAGGCTCTGGGGACACCTTACAGAAGCCTTTCAGTACTTAAAGGGGCCTACAGGAAAGCTGGGGAGGAAACTATTTACAAGGGTGTGTGGTAGATAGGACAAGGGATAATGGGGTTAAACTAAAAGGGGATAAATTTAGATTAGATATTAGGAAGAAGTTCTTCCCTATGAGGGTAGCAAGGCACTGGCAGAAGTTTCCCAGAGGAGCTGTGGCTGCCCCCTCCCTAGCATTGTTCACAGCCAGGTTGGATGGGGTTTTGGACAACCTGGTCTCATGGAGGAACATGGGGGGGTGGGGGGTGAGGCAGTGATGCCCCACCACGTGAATGATCTTTGAGGTACCTTAAAACCCAAACCATTCTGTGATTCTATGATTATTTGTAGTTACCAGAATGCTTCATTTGAAGCAGAGGAAGCAAAGCCAATTCAAAACGCTAATAACTGTTTGTCTGCATGGGGGACATGTGGACAGCACACTATCCTCTCGTGTAGGGGTACCCGATCTAGTTCTCTCTTAGCTAGTTCAAATACTGCAAGTAATAAAACCAGACTAGCGTGGCACACTGCCCAGACTAATTTATCTGTCTTTTCAAAGGCAGGAAGTCTGACAGGTCTGCTTTATTCAGTGCCTCAGTTGTCACTAATGAGCGCTGCGTAACTAGAGCCTCTGAGCAGCACAATAATCAATTTAAAACAGCTCTTGCAAGAACTCCTTGAAGTTGAGTTCTCAACCCAGTTAACGATGCAAGATGAGAGTCCATCTACGTCGACTGGCTGTCTAGCGTAAGCTTGCACAAAACTACAGAAGCACAACATAAGATAGAAAACATGTCTCCGTGGCTGGAAACATACACCCCAGCTTCTGAGAGTCGTTTCAGAAATACCAGGGTTGGCCCACCTGTGCATCTACTAAAAGTCAAAGCTAAGACATCAAGGACTGGGGACAGCGCTCAACTTTTGCTTGAAAAATCTCACCCGCAGTCTATAATGACCCTGTTTCAGCCATTACTGCATTTTAAATTCTTCAGCGTGCTGTTAAGTCAGGCCATCAGCGAGAGGGCAGCAGAGATGTTAAGCCTCACTGTCTGGTCCTAACTCTTTGCTTTGACATTTTTATCAGTTTTTCACTTCTTTTGTCTGATTAATCTATTCCATTTTCCTAAACTCTGCTAAAATTATTTTCTTTCCAGACGTTATTACTTTTTTTATTTTGAAATGTTATTGACAGGTATGATGTGGGCAAACTTATACCTAATGCAATAATAAACTAGATACAGCTGAATCCCAGTTTCCCGATATAATCCTATTAGAAGAAAGTATTCTGCTATACACATGAGACCCTAATGAAGTCAACACAGCTGCTCATGTGTAAAAACAGCAGAATTTGATCCACTGAGTTCAGCTGGATCTGGCAGCTTTCCAGATTTTTCTGAACTGAACTATTCTCATTTTAGACATTGCAGTCGCCAGTAGGAGCCAGTAACATTCAACATCAGAGTGGCACTTCCCAGAGACAGTCCTCTCTAGAGCTGATTAAAATAACATAACCTCCAGAAATATATCAACAACTGTATTTACGTTCTTTGCTTGGGGGGATATTAGTTTACTGTGAGTTATATTGTAACATTCAAAATAATACTATAGCCTGAACCAACTCTTTGCTCAGAGCCATTTGTAAAAGTCAATGAAAACACAAATTAATCTACCAACTCTATTCTAACAGTTCAGAAACCTGTATCTCCATTCTTGAGCTGTCTTTCCTCTAAACTGCAACATTACTTTGTCTCCCTGACCCTGCTTTTTTCTAGTTTTCATCTCAAACTCATAAAGAAAAAACTGAAATATCTGATCTTTCTCTTCAAGTTCTGCTAAGCTCTTTCCAGAAGAAATCGAACGCCTCCCTCTTTCCTGCTCTGCTCTTTTCCACTCTGGCATATCCACTCACAGCATCCAGGCTATGCCTGCCCTGGAGAAAGGTGTAGAAATTTTTTGGTTGCTAAACCTCAATAGCAGGTCTAAGATAAGAATCTTTTTTGCTTCTCTAAATGTCTAATGGGCTCTTCTGGTCTGATCACTTCATATCTCAAGTGCTACATCACCCTTTTAGCTCGTTTTGATAAAGGATGTCTTACACAGGCAGCACCTTCCTAAAAATAACATTTCCCTTACCTGAGGCTACTTCATTAACTTCTTTCACATTTATCCTCAGATGTGAAAACATACACTTATTTTTCATGATGCTACAAAATTGTTTAGTCTATTAATGTGGTGTGATTCTCATCATCGTTTTGGCCATGCATTCTTTTGCAGGTTCCTACCTGTTTATATTATCTGTACATTGTATTTTGAAATTTATTTTGACTCAATAGGATAGAGTGGTTTTGTGATCACTCATACAGTCCCTAGCCCGAAGGGTTTCTAATAATAAGGATTTATAAGCTCTGCATGAGTATAAATTACAATATCAATATTTTCTTTAATTTATATAGAAGGAACAGCAATCATTTCAGTATTTTTTCTTTCTTTTTTTACTGCGTATATATTCTCATCCTTGCCACAGCCAAAACACATATTTAGAATGTGCAGTCTGTGAGCAGTGTGAGATACTGGACATTCAAGATTATGAGATAGCCTGTGGAAAGTATTAAAAAAAACCCCAAATGTTCTGGGTTTGGCTAGGATAGAGTTAATTTTCACCAGAAGCTGGGAGGGGACACAGCCAGGATAGCTGACCCAAACTAACCAAAAGAAGTATGCCATACCATATGAGATCATGCCCCCCCTTTCAGTATAAAAGGGGCCTAGTTGGGGAGGGGCAGTGCAGCTCTAGGACTCATTGCCCAGGGACAGTCCGGCTTTTTGAGTTGTAGTTCTGAGTTTTGCGGTTTAGTAAGAAACTGCACTGTGCATCATCAGTTTTGTATATTCTAAGTCCTGTTGTTATTCCCCCCTCCCTTTTCTGTCACAGGACTGTCCTTATCCCAGCCCCATGATTTGCATTTGTCTCCCCATTCTCCATCCTCATCCTGCCACAGGGTAGGGGTGAATGAGCAGCAGTGTGGTGCTCAGCTGCCGGCTGGGGCTAAACCATGGCACCAAAACAAAGAATAATCAATACGGTATGACTTAAAAAAACCCAGCCAGAAACAAATTACTAGCAATATTAGAAGCTTCCACTATTTTCTTTTGCATTTGCCTGCTAGTTGGGAGCCAAAAAGGTTGAATCCAATGATAAATTCCAACAAAGTTAGGTATTGCATCTTTAACCATATATAGCAGACTCATCGTAAAAGCTAAACTTCCTGTGACAGATCAGGGAATTTGGGGAAGTGGTTTTTTCCAAGGTATGCATTGACTCTGAATTACACAGTAAATACAATTCTAGTACAAGATGGGAAAATGTATTACTACTATGTGCTGAAACACACGAGTTCAGTACTTCAAAACATGTAACTCATCCCCACTACCTTTGAAAGACATGCCAGCAGATAACTGCTTTTGGAACTAATACTTTGGCCTTAGAGAAGACCATATTAAAACACACTTTATTTTGTGGGTCTTTTTCAGAATCCTTTCCCTGCCAATATGTAAATAAGATGCTAATCAAGAGGTGTGCAGGGAAAACATATCCTGACACATCAGCATATAGTATTTTCAAGCTATACACAGCACATTTATCATTATGTTAATGTGAGATCCCAAAGGCAACATTGCCTTTAAGGCATACTTGAGCATGCCAAAGTTTTCCCTTTCATAGGAGGCAAAATAGAAGATAGATTTGTCATTCATGAAAATGTGAAGATTCCCTGAGTTATGCACAGCAGTCAGAAACGCTAAAATAAAATAATATTTTGCTTCTGTGCAGTTACATTTTTTCTCACTTGCAAACCACAAACATTTTATTATCCACATTATTTTTTCCCTTTTAGAGATGGCATAACTGAAGCACAGAGTTTAATGCAGTATTTTAAAAATATAATACTGATTGGAGTCCCATGCAGTTGGGCTGCTAAAAGTGTTAAACACCAGTGGGTTTCTTTACCTTTTTTTTTTGCAACATATACCTGAAGATTGTCTAGATAAACAAGTGAACAAACAGTCAAAGAACACAAAATCGGAGAGAGCTCCTGAAGTGTTTGCCCAAGCCACTTGCTCAAGGTCACACACCAAGTCAGCCTAAGAGCTGGGGAAAGATTCGTGACTCCTATTTCTCAGTTCATTCCAATGCTTATGTCAGATAATACTCCAAAAGCTTAAAGGGTGTTCCAAATGTCATATGAATCTTCTCTGAAAAGAGATGCAAATCTCAAGGATGTGGCTTACGGTAAGGTTCTGAGAGTAGCTGTTTCCTGTGAGCTTAAGGTGATGAGATTTAGCTATATTCCTGTATCAGTAAATGTCCCCAAACGTTCAGGTACAAGTTTAATTTGAAGATGTAACTGATAATGACTTTAGCCTGTATCTCCTTATGTTTCTCCTCCTACTTCGTGTTGAAAGCAAGGCATAACAATGGCAATGAAAATATACAAAATTTAAGGTAAAGGAAACCCTCCCAATAGAGAACTCAGGGATTTGATGGGTCACTGAATCCAGGTCCCTACTGCCAGAATAAAATCTACATAACATAAATAAATGCAGCAAGAATCATTTTAACATCAGTTAGATGTCTTCACTTTCTTTTCTATCCACTAGAAAGCTGCTCCAGGAAATTAATTTTCACTCATAAAACCTAGATCCCAGACATTTGCGAACTATTAGCTACCCTCAAACCATTCACAGCAAAAGGCAAACGAATCCCCTCAAATGAAGAACAAGCACTTTGTTCCATCACCTCCAGAGCAAAATTGTGTATGATGGGTTCAGAGGACATGCTGGACAAAAGTATGTGTTTGGTTTCTATTTTAAGCAAAGCTCCCTGTACCTCTTCAGTATCAGGATGCACTTTGCTACTGCTACAAACCAATGCTCTGTTCTCATGTTGTGCAGTGACAATGGGCTCACTATCAGAAAGATGTTCTGTGTCATCACAAACAATAATGTACCCATATATTTAAACATTTACTTGGTTTTGCTGAGAACATACATCGTGGCAAAACCATGCCCATTAAAGGTTTCAGATGCCCTACAAGGCAGTCGAATTCAAAGTCTGTAAAAACATTAAAAGCATAAGGGCCGACATATCTTCGTGGCTCTTCATACCTTTAGTGCTTTCATCTCAGTGTGAAAATTTAAGGTAGGCTTAATCATGGATCATGAAGACACACAGGCTTCAACTAGGCAACATTCCCCACAGTGCAGTAAGACTACAGAAAACTTTAGTGCTTGTGGTCAGCAGAGCTAAAAGCTGGAAATGTTGCTAGTTTTCATATGGTCAGGAAAGCTCTTTTTGCTTCATCTAATGTTACTTTATTTTGGTTTAATCTTATCTATTTGCACATTAAGGTCAACAGTGATGGTTTAGAATGGCAAACTTGCCACAGTTAACCAAGCAAGCAAAATCTGCATCTGAGGAATGCAACATTCAACAAGGACTTTGGCTTGGGTTTCTCTCTGTTGCTGGGAACCTTCAGTAAAATGGAATGTATTTATGAAACTGAGGAAATACTACAATTAACATTCAAGCCTGTTAAAGCCAAAGAGAATAGGATACTATGTTTTAAGAGGTTTAGGAAAAATAATATAAGCATTGAGCAGTGGGAGACCTTAAAAAAGTACAGATGGCCTGGCTGAGGAAGACAGGAATATCTGTCTAAAAAAGGACACCGCAGGTTAAAAAGATAATTGAAAGCAGAAGGTAAATGAAGAATTATTAGTTGGATAAAAAGTTCACTAGCAAGACAACACAGTAACAGTGAATGACTTTCATTAGTTGTACTTTTTACTAAAATGAGGCAATTTATATCAGCAGTGCTGCCCTAGAGCTAGTCTTGAGCCTTCACTTGCTATTGGCATTAATGGCCACAAGCTGAAAAATCAGAATTTGTATTTCAGGTGCTTCATAGTCTGTGCATTCAGCTCATTTACCTTTTTGGCAATCAGATAAAGCAAACAATTATTTTCCCATTATCCATAATCCTCTTATTTACCAGCTTTTAAAACTGTTTTTTTAAATAAAATTAATAAATCATAATATAAAATATAATAAAAAACTGAAGTAAGGTTCTTGGGAAGGCAAAATATTAGGAACATTTCTCCTAGACAGTACTTTCCTTGAAAGTGTTGCAACAGTGATTTCTAAGGACTGGACAAGGCTTTGCCATGCACATCACTAAACAGAGGCTGAATATCTGCTGCTGTCTCTGACAGTGCTGAAGTTGCAGGTGTGACAACAGAGAAACCTCTCCTTATTGTCCCTAGATCTTGCCACCACATTCAAACTGAACTTGAGGAGTGCACGTGTTGTCCCTCACAAATGTTTAGTTTCAGATCCCCTACAGACCCACTTCCCAAGTTGAAAAGCTACTAGGCAAAGACTTTTAATGAATTAATGAACAATATGCCTTTCCTTATCTAACCATACAAGTGCGTGCCCAACTTCACCAGCACTGGTTGGAGCATATTAGCAGTCCGGTCTGCAGGAGCAAAGATTAACTGAGCTTCAGGTGTCAGTGAATAATTAACACTCTTTCTTCTTTATTACATTGTATTGTAGATGTTCCCATATTTACAGATGTGTAACTAAATGCAAATAAATCAGGAGATGAAAATAAAGCTCAGAAAAGGGTGTCGAGTTCTCTCTTCTTGTTGCATTACCAGCTGCAGTCTCTGACAAAGAAGGAATCTAGTATAGTACAGTGTATGTACCCACCAGCCCCACAACATGAGTGTCCCCATGAGCAAACCCACCATCTAACTGGGCAAAACAGATGCTGGTATGAAAGATGAGAGCAGTACAGGGAGCTGGAGCACTTGGCTGAAAGGTCATGCCGCAGGTTAACAGAGCCAGGCTCCTGCACCCTGACCACTGTTATATCCAGACTTGGGCACGCCACTTCCAAAGTCCTTGGCAGAAGTAGCTTCAGGACTGTCAGTGATGCTTCTGTGTCACCCATTGTGAGGCTCTGTCTCAGGGCACAGGGGTTAATTGCTAGGAATGTCAAATGAGAAAGGCTAATGATGAGCTCAGAGAAATTTCAGTATTGCTACTGAACCATCTGATTACTTGGGTTACACTGCAAGATTAAAGCACTCTAATGCAATCATTGTTTTTTTCCAGGGTGTTAATTCTTTTATATATATTTATATATTTTTATGTACAAACACATGCACACAGTTACATTTTCTCATTCTAACAATGCTGGGACATGAAATAAAACCCCAGTACCTCTTGTCAATGCTAACCTGTCAAGATGCCACATCAGCAGCACTAGAAGTGAAGGGCCCCCTGAATGTCTTTTACCTCTTCATGAGTGCTGACTCGATATTCATTTCCCTTCCTATTCTACAAAACTTACATACATTTATAACATGGCTGATATGTCAGGAAATTCAGTGCCTTAGAGGACACCTTTGTGTCACACTCCTGTAAGTAATAATTTTTGTTGCAACTGCAGATCCTTTTTAAGTTCATTCCGTCCCCCACGTAGGAAAAGGAGTATCCATGTCTGGTGCCTCTTCATCTAGACCTGTTATCTGGCTGCTAATGAGATAACTGGGTATCAACTATTGCAACTACTCCTACAGAAATTTTGTGCAAGCAGCCATTCTGCCTTTTATTATTGCTTTGAATACAACTAAAGAAATAAAACATTTTTCAAGAAAATATCTAGAACTAAATAATACCACAAATATGTCTTTCTGTGTCCATCACATGCACCCATTTTCACATTCCTGCATTTCTCAGATTTAAGTTACTGCCATGTAATTGCCCAACACTTAAAAACAGAATGGCATTCAGTCCCAGTAGGTATTACAGAGGAGTCTTAACCAGCAGGAGATGTTGGTTTAATCACTACTTTGAATTGTTATGGCTGTATCAAGAGAACTTTAGAAAGATTTGCCTTAAAAATTAAACCATGGAGAATGGTAGGCCTGCCAAAGACTGGCTTTCTAAAGCAAAAGAGAAAATTCTTACACTCACCAAAGAATCTGTGAGTCTGTTCTATGTAGTTGTAAAGGCAATACTTTCCTGAAATCGTACAGAGAAGATTTAGGTGTTTCATTAAAACCATAGCATCCTGATCACGGAGGCTCAGGTAATTTGCTAACACCTTAAGATAGATGTTCAACTTATGTATAGTGCACTCAGGATGCGGCACAGTGTCACAATGCCTGAACACCCATTGATGGTGAACACGATCCACCTCATACAGCTGCGTGACAGAGAAGGGAAAACATTGGTAATGGCTACTACATCGGTAAAATCTTCTCTTACAGTAAAAGTGAATCCCTTTGTTAGCCATTACTGTTGCATTCCTAGGCCAACAGCAGTTCCAACTGTATGGCCAGAGATTCGGCTCACATGATATGATACACTTGTGTTCTAAATTCTGTTACTCAGTAGACTGTGGTGACTACCCTCTGTCTTAAGTAATACCTATCCCTTCCACGGCTCAGGTGCTCTAAACATCTATGCAAGAGGCCCCAGTGACTTTGAAGAAGCCACAAATAAGGCGCTTCCTGTCAACCTTCAATTTGCAGTGAATTCTGGAAAGATTTTGTAGCTGAAGGACTTTAGGTACAGAAAAGACTCTTTTTCTTCTGTGTTATACCCATATCAGGGCTGTGATAACTATTGGCTTCCTTATCAGAGAAAGATACCTTCTGAAAGCCTATATAAGCTTGTCAGGATTTACCAGGAGTGCTTTGCGTAGTTTCTCAAAGATCCCTCAGAGCATGCAAGCTCAGTCTCCTGGGAAAGCTAGGAAAGACCTTCCTCCTTTGCACTGCATGCTGGTTTTGTCTTTTTCTTTGTTAAAGTAGCATTAATTTCCCTACTAGAAACTCACCAAGTAGTAAATCCACTATTTACACTGTTATCCCCGGGGGAACCTGTGTGTGGCTCTTAAAGTTACTATCCCAAAACTTCATAGTCAGGGATCAAGTAGAGCAGGCAGCACAACTATCAACATGAACCAGCATCCCTTCCTTGTTTCTTGCACAGTACCAGAACCACAAGTGATTACTCTCAATAACAACATTAAAGATACGTGATCCATGATGTTGTGCTGAGAGAGAAGAGTGGCAGCCCTTACACCCTCATTAAGCACCTTTGTCTACACAATAGGTATCCCTCCACAGCACAGTGAGGGATAGACACATTAAAACAATGGACATGGTGAAGCTGCTCCACTGTGGTTAGTGCTCATGTGTGGTTTGAAGTAAACAAATTTGTTAATTCATAATCTAAATTAATAAAGTATTAGTAATAATAAAAAAATCTTCAGTATTTTTGCATGCCTGTACATTGCACTGTCTAGCCAAGAATGCAAACTATTGCTACAACTAAAGCAGAATGCTGTAAAAATGGGTGAAAAGCCATCTGCACCTTCCAGTCTGCAAAAAGGTGATGATCTGATGTTGCATTAACATTTAATTCTCTTGTGTTATTGTGTTAATCGTGCGTCCATTATGCTTTTTTCATCCACGAACACTGTAGAATTATTTTTATTTTTTTTTTTTGCTTAGTCCTAAGGCATTGCCCCCTTCACTAGTATTGGTTCTGGCCAACACTGAACATAAAATATTGATTGCATCTGGCATGAAATCAGAGTATATAATTGCATGCACAACCACATACGCGACGAACAGTATCACCTAATAGAAAACTTTGCAAACAAAAAGCTACTGTGGTTTGGAGCTAATGATCTGTTGTGACACCATCTATTTAAACAAAGGCTTTCTTGCTGTAATTCCACTGGTTAATTGGAGGACTTGCATTTTTTTTTTCTTAAACATTAACCTCTTCCTTTGTGGTGGCTGGAAACTAAAACACTTAGAAGTATGGCCCCATTATGTAGATTATAAGGATACAACAGAGAAAACAGGCTTAGCAGAATTTTTTCTACTGTCAGTGGATGGAGTGTGGCACTGATACCTTATTTCAGAAGTCCTTTCCTTTATGCGGACATAATAAATGTGTGCTCTCTTTGTTTTTAGAAAGTATGATAAATGGAGTTCTTATAATAGAGGTAAAAAAATGCAGCAATGCACAGATATAATTCCTATCTACTCGTATTCAGGAGTATTTTCTGCAGCATGTGTTGCCCCTTAGAAATCTCCTGTAGTGTATCCAGTCATTCAAACCACTGAAGGCTTGGCTTGGATCTTGGTTTTGCTATAAATCCCCATTGTACACCATGACTTTTAAGTCTTTGAGTCTATGCCTGAAAAACAGCTGGGCAGTCTTAAGGAGGTTTAAGGGCTTTAGATTTAATACTGGACTATATGCCCCGGTGGGGTTGGGAATGACAAATGCTGAGCCCAGGCAGTCCCATGGAGCTTTCTGCTAACACTTGCTTTGAGGCCCCACACTCCAGGCTTTCTCTTATCTCCCACCCTATGGCCAGTAAGGTACTTGAGAAGGGGAATTTTTGGCACTTGGAAATGCCATTTTACTTCCTCTGACACCCTCTGAAAAAAGGATAAGTCTTTCCTAAATTTGACACAAAGCCAAAGCCTTAGCCTTCTTGATGCTGTCAGTGAGTGGAAAGGCAGGAAAAAAGCTTGTATTGATTACAGAAGGTTAACCCCACAGAGACTGTGGAAATGTGTTTTTTCACACAGTTTTAAGAAAAATTGTGTGGGCTGGAGAGATGCTAAAAATGCTGTTTTGCAGTTACAAGCCATACCTAACAGCTTTAGTAATATTGCTATGTTAAACTGGAGCTGTGGAAATTATCTAATGTGTATGTACTAGGTGTACACAGGAAAGTCTATTCTGTATATGTGAAGTGTGCCCTGCACTGTTCAAAAGACTATCTGCTTTGATCAGTTGATTAGATACAAATAATCAAGAAACCATCCTCTTATAAAAATGTGGACAATCTGCTTGTGGAAACAAAATGGTTTCATATACTTTGTTCGTTCACATACACACTTTTTTTGTACAGTGTGGTTGCAGTATATATTTTGCCACTCAAAATGCACACGCAGAGCTCTTTATCTAACAGTATCTGGAAAAGCTACATTAAAAGTACCATAGGCTTCTGAAGTTCCGTTCAATGTTTTCCAATATCATGTGTAAAAAATGTTCTTGTCTGATACTGGAAGTGATCCCTATCAGTTCTACTTCATAAAACTCCTAGAGCTTTCATTTTCACGCACCTTCACATTCTTCACAACCAGTGGTATTGATAAGCTATATAACAACCTATCTCTAGGATGACTGCAGTAAATAAGTACTACTGAAAATATCACAAAGATTGATCCCTTTTTTCCTTCCCAGTTATATATACTCAAATAACTAAATAGTTCCTCTGGACATTAGGACTATGAGAAAACATACCCTTTGAGAAGCGATGTAGAACCTTTTGGATGAGTGCCACATTTTGGAGAGAGATAGGAAAACGTTGACCCAAATTTATGTACATTATATCACCCTCGCCTTTGTGGAAAGAGTGTAAGAACAGGACTTCTATGATCATCTAGTCTACCCAGGGTTTCCTCTGCCAGTTTGCTACAATCTTTGTGGCCACCCTCTGGTCTCACTCCAATGGCTTCTTGTATTTCTTACAGTGGGGACCCCAGAGCTGGACACAGTACTCCCAGTGGATTCTCATGAGAGCAGAGGGGCAGAATCACCTTCCTTGACCTGCTGGTCACACTGTAACCCCACTGTAGAAAGCCACCAAATTTTTAAGGCACTATTTCCCTGTAGCAAAACCTTGCTGGCTGTCATCAGACACCTCCTTATTTTCCATACTTTCCAGGAGGCTCTGTTCCCAGGATCTTGCTGAGCACAGAGTTGAGACTGACTGACCTGCAGTTCCGTGGGTCTTCCTTTTTTCCCTTTTTAAAAATAGGGGATATGTTTCCCCTTTTCCAGTCAATGAGATGTAATGCAATTTCATTACACTTTAGACAAGCTGTTCTAACCTGAAATAACATGAATGAGCCTATTTGCCTTGATATGGAAGTTTATGAGAGCTGTTGTGCCTGCATACACCCGTGCACTCCACGCAGCTCTGACACTCCTCACTGTCTATACATGCATATTATAACCAGAAGCACCCGGGACTTCTTAAATAGCTCATTTCAATCCCTCAGTGCCCAGTAAGCTATGAAGAATAGCTTCTGCTGCAATACCATTACTCCTGCTGAGTAAAGCCTGCTGTATGAAAAAAAAAAGACATTCAGCCTTGGTGTACAGATTTTGAGTCACTGAATGACTGGTAGGGATGTGGTAACACTCACCAGGTAAGGACATACAATATATGGATGTATAAACATTAGCAAGAAAAAAATTAAAAATTACATTCACCCCTTCTTGCAAGTGGGAAGACATCTACAAGTTTGGGACTGAACTAAGAGAATTATGAGCATTTCTATTTCGTCCTCTTGATTTGGCTTCTCAGATGTACAGAGAAATGTCTAAACCACCTGAACTGCCCCATGTCTGAAAAATGGCGGAGAAGAAAAGAAAGAGCTTGCAAAGAATCTCAGAGTCAGGTTACTTCCAACAACTTTGTTGGAAAAATGGCTTTATTCATGTGCACCACCAACAAATCTGACCCCCTGAAAAAGCAAAAGGATCACGCAGAGTACCCAGCTTCTACCCCCCAAGAAATACATTTGTTCTTTCCATTCAACAAAGTGCCCCAAGCCTGAGACAACCTAATGCCTTTTTTCTTTTTATCATAGGTCTTGGTAACAGACCTTCTTCAAGACAAGAAATTTCTGTTAGAAACTTGAGATGTAGGAGCACTACGTCTGGAGGATCAGAGTGCAGATACAGGGGGGCAGAGGGGTGAGTGACCTTCCAGGGAGCAGTGTGGGGCTTCTGGTTTTGGATTGGTTTGCTTTGCTTTCTGTGAAGAGGGCAAATATAACGCTAGTGCTTTGAGGAAAGCAGAGCACAGCATTAGTGGATTCAAGGCAAACCAAAAGAAGGAAAAACTGTGGAGATGGGCCTTTGCTTAACATATTGGCAGCATCTTGCTTTGCCTTACACTCCCTTTATTAAATATTGGCTTTTATAATGGAGATGCAGCAGTTTGATAACTTTGGTTTAGTAATAGATCATATAGCACCAATAAAAAGATAGTGGCAGCGGTGAAACCCATTCCTCCCAAAGCTAAAGCATTCCCAGCTAATGAAAACTGTGACAGAGTCATTACCACCATAGGGGTTCTGATTACATCTGTTGATACAAGATTGATTTTTCTTGGCCCACAGTCAACTGCCATCTCTGCAAACAGTTCACAGCAATATAGCCCGTGGGGGGGTTATTTTAGAGCCGCTGACCTAGGCAGCACTATTTGGTTTACTGTTTTCTCGTGAATACTCCCAGACATTTTGGTGCCTGCCTAAGTACTGGGCTCACCAACAGCAGCCAATGCAGGTCATAAAACACTGTAATAGAGGATTTCCATTTCAGCTATGACTCTGTCCTGAATTCGGGGTGGCTGCCTCTGAAGCACTATACTTTAAGGGTGTTTATGATTCAGAAGAAAATTCCAGTCCATACAGTAGTTGTGGCTTTTATCTCCTTGACTTTGATCTCCTCTGCATTCTCTTAAATATAATTAAACCTGTCACATCACTTCCTCCCTTCTCGCTTTCTCTCTGAAACACAACATTTACGCACAAATTAGGAACTTTAAACAAAGACAGTTCCAAGAAATAATAGCAAAAATTTGGGACGTTTCAGCTCCACCTTGTATATCATTTCCCAGCAAATGTGATGCATTCCACCCTGTCTAAGTCCTAAAACAGAACTTTTTATTTCATTTTTCCTAGCACAGTATATTCTACTGCAATTTCTCTTAATGTCTGCTATTGCTAACCTGGAACTGGAAACATGAACGCTAATGTCATTCTTACAACACAGCATTACATGCGTTTGACAACACTGGTGTCCAGCCAAAGCACAAGTCTCACAGACAAACTGCACCAACTACATCTTGTGGTTTGGCCCATTGATTAAACTAATGAAAAAAATTTGTAAGGAAACCTTAAGCAAACTGAAACTTTCAACAAAGCTGGGCATTATTAAAATGTTGTAAAAGAGGCTGAGGAGAATAGGGCTGAGCTTGCCCCCTTAAACAACTTCATCCAAGCTCAATGTCCAGAGAAATATGAAGTGCACAATATCTCTACGACCCTACAAAACCCACTAAAACAAAAGCTACTTTTCAAAGCTTGTTGTGTTGCCCTGTTAAAATCTGAATTCAGACCTCAGAATTTTTGTATGTCCAGCAAGGATTTTCCACTTGTTATTAATAAGATCTTAACTAGCATCTCTAATTGCAATATCCCCTTATTTTCCAAATGCTTATGGGTTTATCCTCAAACACTCCTTCCCATCCCATAGCAGCAAATGTATTACCATCTTACAGGTGAATACCTGAGACAAAATGATTACATGATTTGCCCATTGTCCCAACAGAATTTTGAATCACATGAAATTTTATCCCACACTGAAAAACTGCTGTTTCACTGGTACTAGAATCCTTTGCAATAAGAAGAAAACTTGAAAACAGCATGCTAGGAGAGAGAGCTGGTATGATTAGCTCAACTGAACCTAACAGATTACACAAAAGGCTAATGTAACTACTGGAGGCACTTTGCGAGTTTCATTAAAAGTGTGCTTGCTTTACATCAAGTGATGTCTCATTCAGAAAGCAAGAAGCTAGGCTGCTTATGGTCAACAGTGTAACAGATGAATCACAAAATGTGATACTCATTGGGACGCACTCTATCTTGCCAGATCATGTGAAGAGTTTTTCTAAAAATCTACCTGAACTGGGTGTTCCCAAGCTACAAGCCCTGTGCAAGCAACTTGAACCAAGTGAGGGCAGCCAGGATGTGTTAGAGTTGCTGTGCCTGTACAGTTTGGAGGTGATTACAATAGTTCTTGTGCCTCCTGGGACCACTGGGGCAATTGCACAAGCACAAAGGCTTTGTGGTGATTGTGAATGCAGCTATTGCTAATATCAGTCAAGTGGCAAGTCTAGAAATCAGAGATCCTGATTTAATTGGTTTATCTGTGAAAAGATTACAAAATTATCCATTTGGGTTTACAAATACTTACAAGAAGGGTTAAAAAAAAAAAAGAGACCAGAGATTTCTTCAAACTAATAAAAGAAGACAATCCAAGATGTTACAGATGGATGGGAACAGAAGCTACATAAATTTCAATGATTTTAATTGATGTGATTTTTTTTTAATGCAAGTCTCATGATTTAGGGATTTTTCATAAAGCTTCTGACTGCTGTAATTATTTGTTCCTATCATCTCTGCTTCCACTAAAAAAACCCAACCCAGATATTTCCAGCCCTTAACAGCTACACACAAACCACATTTAAACTGTGCAGTCTCAATTACCAGAAGAACAGTGAAAGATGCCTATACTTACAGAAAAGTTAACTCAAACTTTTAGACATGCCAGTGTTAAAGGTGGTTTTGCCTACATTGCGCAAAAAGTGGAATGAGATAGATGCCTGTCATGGTTCTTTCTCTGCTTTAAAAAAAAAACCCTCACACCATATGAGCACCAGCCTCATGGCCCACTCACAATGCATCCTGGAGAGATACCGTGTCAACATCACACTGCAAATACCCCACAATACCTGCCTGGTACATTCTCAGAGGCTTTGTCATCTTTCAGCCAAAGATCTTTGATACTGTTACTTAATAATAAGCTTTAAAATGAGAAAAGAAAGTAAAACAATACTAGATACCCAGAATGAAAGGGTAAATATGAAAAACAGAAGCCTAACATCCTTGAGAATGTGTGACTACTCTTATTCAGTGTTTAGAGACAAAGGCTAGATGAGTGAGCACCCAGAAGTCTTAAAGACTCTTCATTCTCTTTTTTGGGGGAAAATAAAAGAAAAATTACACATAATCCAGTCCTGCTAGCATATGTTGCATAACATTGTTTTTTGGTCATATCAGCCATTATCTGATGTAACAAACTTGATGTGAAAGCAGAACATGGCTCAGCAGTTCCTCAAAAGAGGTTAGAAACGTAATCTTTTCCCAGGTTCCAGTCTTTGAAATAGTGCCAGTTTGGAGCAGACTCACATTGCTGAAAGACACAGATATTTTTGCTGTTCTAACAAGATGATGTTCCTTCTAGACATGCTCTGTAAGGCATGTGGGGCTGTCACATGTATCTCATTAAATGAACTGACGTGATGAGGTAGCAGCAAAGGTTATTATTTATGGAGCACTATTATTTCAGGTATATACAGGAGACAGAGCCAAATACAGTATGCAGTGCTATTCATACTTTGCAAAGGTGTAAATTTGGGCACTGAATATATCAATTATGGAGAGAAGCATAACAAATGGAGAAAAAGGAGGTGAACTATTTGTGAATGCCACCTTAATGGCCCTATTTTATAGACCACCACCCATTCATTTAATCAATAAATTGTCCTATTTGTCCCATCTAAAATCTTCTTGCCCAATAGCCTTATGCCACACTCTGTCCATTGCTGACATGTCTATGCCAGCAAAAACAATCCAGTAATTACCAAGGACTCATTTGAAAAGAAGCAGCAAGACCCATGCATAGCTCCTCATTCTTGCAGGAAAACCTTCAGGGCACACTGCAGAAATAGAGGATAGGGTAAAAAGGATGCAGAGAGTTATTACTTAATACCTTTGATTTATTTGGGTAAACGATAATGCCAATTTTTCAGTTGTCCAGAGTGGGCCACCATATATCTAATTATTGTACCAAAAAAAGTAGGTATCACAAAGGACCTAGGTGGGAGAATATGACTGTAAACCTAGTATATTATCATTTTTTAGGGCAGAGATTTATCCCTTCAATCAAATAAGACCTAAATGTAGCCCTTTTTCTTCAGTAATTCAGTATGATGTAGGAGAGAAAAAGCCCCCTGCTGTGACTGAGGTATGATGTAGACATACATTGATACATTGACAGAAATACCAAGGGATTTTCACAACCTACTTCTGATCACACAAAAAACCAAAGAGAAATGCTATCTTCACAGAAATACTTTCAAAATTTATAGAGCTTTACCATTTCCTAATTAACTTGTAGGTACAAAACACTTTCAAAACATTCTGAGCAACTGCAAGTCTGATATGAAAAATCACATGCAAACAGTGAGAGCCATGTTATACCTGTATACAAGAGAAAAAAGAAAAAGGAATGAAAAATTACAAAACTGAATACAGAATATAAATGGAATAATCATGGCAGTCAATAATATTTACCACTATGGCATTACCTAAGAACTGTGAATGAATGATATAATGAATGGGGAGGGGAAAAAAGGATGAAAAATCCTTAGAACTGTGAGAGCTATAGCAGCCAAATTTTGTCTGACAACATCTCCCATCTCCCTCTACTATCTCTAGAGCTGGCTGAAGAACTTTGGCTATTTTTATAGCTGCCCAAAAGTTGGGAGGAAAGCTTCACTTATTTTCCATCAATATTTTTAACTTCACCACCTTTGGAACAGTTTTTGGGACTCAGCCACTTCTTATGAATCAGTGCAGTTAGGATAACAGTCAATGTGTTACGTTGAAGTGTAAAAATAAAACAGCCTAAAAATGAGTGTGACAGAAAGGGTCTCAGAAAGTCACTGAGATATCTACAATATGGAGTATTTAAAAATAGATAAGAGAGGAGGCCAAGGACCCAAAAGCAATACATATGCTACTTGATTCAGCTCAGTTTTTCCATCTTTACAGACTCTTGACTATATTTATTCCATGTCCTTATTTCTTACCAAAGGAATAACTAAATGAAATTAATCTTTTGGTTTTTATTGCCCTGAGATTCCCGAGCATCCTCAACACTCACTGGAGCTGGCAAGCTTTTCAGGAGCTGCTCTGTGTAGGGTACAGTTATTGATATAACTTGCATTGATAATACCTAGAAAGTTGTCTTTGTGCAGCCAGCACTGTACCTCATATGGTATAAAAGCAGCTATGCCAGATCCTTAATTACATTTGGTGGCTTTTTTGTCAGAGGCCTTAAGAAACAACTCTCTATCTTATTTGTCAAGAAAGCTCCAATTGTTAGCAAGTCAGATCCATAATTTTTTTTATGAGCTTGACATGTTGTTTCTGTTTTCAGTGATTAATTAGATAGTGCCCCTTACAGTAGGTCACAAATTGGATTCTGTAAGAGAGGACATTACAAGTTTACAGCTTTTGGGTGAAAAGAAAGAGAAGAAAAAGCAAGCAAGTGTAATGCACAATGGGCATTGACCTGCTCTTCCTTTGGGACTCTGTCACTGTAGCACCAGGGAACAAATGATCATTTCTCAAAGACTGCCGATATTCTGATCTACAAGGCAGACACATTCAGGATATGTTCATCAGGGAGCATTCACCCTCACAGAATGTTGTGCGTAAACCGAATAAGGTCTTGGTATGTGTCCCACTATATGTGGTGTCACTGGGATGCATAAAGAACTTCCTGTCAGCAAGCTGGCTTTACAAGCCCCTCATCACTTCTGAAGAAGGATCACTTCAGTGCATTAGTGATAGCATAACAAGATGGAGAACCTCTCAAAACCACCATTACACAGTATACCACCACTAGTGACAAGGCACATTACCCATGTGATATCTATTGGATCTTTCATTACAGTGACTGCACTTTTTGTGACCTGTTAAGGTAGAAATTGATCTTTTGATTTGTCATAGGCCAGCAATTCTACAGAAACATTTGGTCTAGTTTTATGATATGCTGGTCAAATATACTTTCTTTTCAATCACTGTTTGGATGAGTTTGTGTACATTCCGTCTAATGGGCACATACTTTCAAAAGCAAACACATTAACCACCCCTGAAAAACCTATACAAAACATTATTTTAAATCAAGTGGCAGAGTAAGCAAATATTGAGATGTAATTTAGTTCTACAACCTGTCCATAAATGAAGATATATGGCTTTAAACAGAGGGTTTCCATATCTGGCCCTTGGTCCATGATTAAGTATAAAAACCACTGCCTTGTAAGGCAGGGAAACATGAGTTTAAGAATGTGCTGCTTAATCACCTGAACTACACAGTTGAAAAAATACACCAATAATAGTTTGTAATTAAAGGTGACATCACTGAGGATGGAGCATGGTAAAGTGATTTAGGAGGATGGGGGGAACAGAAAAAAATAGAAGAGGAAAATATATTAACACCAAACGCAATCCCCTGACCAGTGCACTGGGTTTGTGCATCCCAGCTGAACACACTGCTAGGCACACTGATAATGTTTGCAGTGGGCTTTAGGGCAAGACTGTTAATGGAAGGGTGTTCAACACAACCCTAGAACCGATTTGGAAAGAAAGCTCAGCAACCTTAGCAAAATAAACTGCAATAAGTAACTGCAAAGAACGTGCTGTAGGCAGAGAGACATCAACCTCTACTGTGGCAGGAATAAAACACTTTAAAATATCCTATTCCCGCCTAAAGGGAGCCAGTGCTTTAATGATACACCCTGGCTCTGAGTAGCCCTGAAATACATCAGCTGTTTCTACATCTGAGCTCCAGCTGCTGTGCCATGCTGACCCCTGCTCAGGTACAGTGACTCCTTTCACACAGCTCACGACAAAGCCTGTTCAGAAATTTCCCTGCAGCCCCTGGAGAGATCCCACTGGAGCAGATACCCTCACTGCTGTCCACAGAAAAGCCATGTTGGAGCAGATGGATAATCTCTGAAGTAGGAGCTCATGCTAGAGCAGGTTTATCCTGAAGGACTGCTGCCCATGGAGGACCCACGCCAGAGCAGGGGAACAGTGTAAGGAGAAAGCAGCAGCAAAAAAAGACTGACCATGGACTGACCACAACTGCCCATTCCCCATCCTCCTGCACTGTTTGGCTGGGGGAGGTAGAAAAGTGGGAACAAAGAATTGAAGCTGAGTCTAGGAAAAAGCAGGAAGGGGGTAGAGTGGTGTTTGCATTTTGTCTTTGGTTCTCACCATGCAAGTCTATTTTAATTGGCAATAGATTAATTTTCCCTCAGTCACGTCTGGTTTGCCTGTGATGGTAATTGGTAAGTGTCTTTACCCATGAGCTTTTTCATGATATTTTCTTACCTTGCACTACACTAAGGAGGAGGAATAACAGAGCAGCTGGCTGGTGTCTGGCTGCTAGACAAGGTTAACCCACCATCAATGCATATTGAAATTACCATATCCAAGAAAGAGCAAGGCTTAGGTTAGAATTTGGCAATCCAGCTGATGACTACCAGCACCTCAGTTTGCTAAGTTGCTCAATAAACCTTAACATACTTACACAGTTCTGACTATTTTTTGGGGCAAAGAGATCACAGGCAAACTAGGTCATACCTCCCTTTCACCTCCCAAGAAATATAACTGTAAACTAAGTTAAAACGCATCCTATTTCCTAAAAAAGTCCAATGATTTATAAAGAATCCTAAGTTTTGCTTTGGTTAGACACCCCTTGAACTGTAACACATACTCTTCTCCTCTCTGGTCAGGAAACCTGTCTGATACATCCTGCACCACTCATATGTATGATATGATTTGCTGCTCTATTGCAAGCTTAAACACAATTTAGAACCCTCTGATCTCTGGCTTTGTCTGGTTCCCAATCAATAAATGGCATACAGTGACTTCTGATGTTTACTGAAAATAATTTTATTTAAATACCTGCTACCCTGTTGTGAAAGTCAAGACCAAGGTGCATAAATCTTCTAGGGACAGAGAGTGCAAGTGCAAAACACTAAGAAGCAGAGGAGATATAGGAAAAAAATTCACAATGCAATAATGAGAGATTATACAGTTGAGAGCAGTGTGATTGATGAGCTTTATCAGAGAAAAATTGCAAAAGCTCTCTGATTTCTTTTAGAAAAGGATTGTGGGTATCAAAACCTCAGAATTTATTATTCTGATAAAAATGAGAGATATTTCAAGCATAGAGACAAGAGCCTTCCTATCAGGACAATATGCATTTCAAAGAGTCAATATGCATTTAGTTTCCTTCATTAGAATAAAGCCAAATATACACAAATATTAAATATTGGAACAGAAGTACTGCATATGAGTACAAATTAAACACACTCCCTTTTCATATTGCACATCCAGTTGAGGACAAAAATCCTTCACTCAAACCAACTTTGATATTTCTATAGTATGAAGTTCCAAATCTAGGAATAGTTTTCCATAGTATCCCCAGTGTTGGCAGGAAACTCTATTTATGGTTGTCTTGCTAGACAGTGTATTTTCTGCCAAGTGTATCCACCAGGCCATAACAGGAATTTGCCTAGTCTGTGCCAGAAGGATACTGTTCCCTGCCACACTCCTCTGCAAGCTAAATACTTCCTGTGTCTTGCTTCAGAGCTGATGCACTCCCTCAGTGCTGGGATTTCTGCTGGCACAGACTGTCCCATAGTGCCACTCACCAGTACTGCTTTGGCAATTGTGCACCTGCGCGAGGCCAGAGAGTCACCTTCCACATACAAAGACTTTAATCATTTCAGGAACTGTGGGTTCCCGAGCGCGTGGAAGGGGCACAAGAAGGCATAGCTGGCTGCATAGGCCCGTGAATAAATCAGAAGAGCTTTAGGGCTCCTAGAGGCAATTCCAGCAGCAGGAGCTACTCACACTTTGCCCCTTGCACTGATGCCCTGTAAAAGTCAGAGCTCTCTGGAATGAAAAGCCTTACAATGTCACTGCCCACAACATGAGCCACATGATTCAAAGCTGTTCTCTAATTACACGATGTCTGGCTCCCCCCTGCCTTCCTTACACTTTTCTGACAAACAGTGGTTTACTTTGAAAAAGCATGCAAAAGGCATGCCTCGTTAGAGGCTCAGTTCCACCGTGTGCTCAGGGACTTAATGCCTCTGAGTGGGTACTCAGCTGCCTGCAGAATGGCCCTCTGTGACGCAATGCCATGCACTAGCCAAAAATGTTTAGTATCATTACGCTTTGTACAAAGTGCGTTTGTTGTAATCAAACATGAACCAACGTTCTGCGCTGCAAATTGGCCACATTTTCACCTGCAGACTTTAAACAGGGGCTGTCCAACTGTGAGCCATGGACCAAGGTTTCCTGAGGGTGTGAGGAAAAAACCCACCTCATTTCGAAAGTAACATGAGATGCAAAGCAGCTCTGGCAGGAACAAGGGGAGCGAAAATGAGAAATCAGGTTCCTGAGAATGTCAAGGCATCTTCTCCATCAATTCTGGATTTGTATATATTTTACAGTACTGAAATTCACTGTGAATAGCTGAATTTTCTGATCCTCCTTCATGATTTATTTCTAACCATGCATTCTTGCAAGGATTTCTGATCATCAGTTTACCCTGTCGGTTTCGTTTGAGGTTAATAAGGTGTGTCGTGGGGAACCGTACCTATCAAATCTACTACGCTTCTTTAGGCTGCGAGATACAATATACTGGATTATTACCCATTGACAGGGATCACCGTGCAGTGACAGAGGAAATGGCAAGGCAGCAGAAATCAAGAAAGGATATAAAGTGGGGTGAAAGGTTGCACCTGGTCTCTGGAATTTCCAGACTGTTGTTTCAAAATGTGTGTAGCTTGTTCTTAATTGGAAGTGTGACATGTCAGTTTTGATTCTGTCTTGTTGTGATGATTGTCAACTATACCAAATCTGTTTTTAAATGGAAAATAAAAGAGAGTGATCATTAGTGACTCATTCACTGATGCTGAATGTCATTAAATAATTAACATTTTTCCAGTCTGCAGAGATGCAGCATTGACATCTCTGTTATTCCAGGTACAGTAAAGAGAATCTTAGCAATGTGTGATTTGAATAATACATAATGAGTTTGTAGCAAAGCTTTTTCTAGATCTACCCTACTGATACCACGGCATACTGATACCTGGATGGGGCCCTGGGCAACCTTGTGTAGATCCAGGCCTGGAAGTTGGTGGCCCTGCCTGTGGCAGGGGGGTTGGACCTCTATGATCCTTGGGATCCTTTCCAACCCACCCCATTCTATGATTCTGTGATACAACTGCATCACACTACATTTCAAAACAGCATAATTTCATTAACAGGCAGAACCTTCCAAACACTCGAATCTTGTTTTACAAGCTGTTTTGGTCCTTTGTAACAAAGACCTAGAATTAAACAAAGCTGAATCTAAAATTAATTTTTAAAAAAGAAAATAATTAAAGCTAGAATTAAACAAAAATTGAGCTTTTTTTTTCCCAGATTTGAATTCATCTTTTCCTTGGTTTTTATAGAAAGCTCTTAATGAATTTTCTAGTTTTGTGTTTTCTGGTATTAGTATTTGTTATTCTGTTATCTTCACCTTATTTAAGGATGATAAAATAATATATTAATAATTTAGGCCCTTATTGTCTATATACGTCTATCTAAAATCAATCCAAGCTGAGTCCTACTGCATTGTGTTATTTTCACCATATTAAGAAATGAAACTGCAATCTCTAAAAGAAACTGATGGTATTTGGTCCCTACAGGCCACAGATGTTAACTGAGATCCCGTGTATGTTGGGGTTTTTTGGTTGGGTTGTTAACTACCTGTAATTACCAAACTGACTTTACATTTGCTGACATTTTCCTCACCAATTTGTTCCACGCCTACTTTAATGGAAATTAATTTGAAAGCAATAGAAGGTAAGATGTCCTTTTCTGGTTGCATCTGATGGCTACTTCTCTCTTTTTAAAGGAGGAAATATTAACCACCGGTCTCCATAAGTGCATCTCTTATCTTGATCAAATCAGAAAGACCAGATCTGCCCTTGCCTCTCCAGCGCCCCAGCTCCGCAGCAGCCGGCTCACATTCCCACACATCTTTGCAGGAAGGAGATACTCCCCTTCCCATCCTGTGCAGGAAAGCCCACGGCAGTTCTCATCGGCGGCGTTAGGCTGACAAACAACACAAGCATTAATTGCTGTCTACATCCATTTGTGTGCTAAATCTAGCTGCTTTCTGTCTTTGGAGAAAATTGCATAAGAAATCAATAAGCTCAGGGAAAACGGCTATAAAAATACAATTCTTTAAGTGGAAGGAAAGTAAATTGCCCGTGCTTCTCAGGTAGCTTTGGATTTGTTGCCTGTTTCCATATGAGAGATTTCCTTCCCACTAACTTAAGTCTCAGAAATCATTGTTAGTCAGTGTAAGCCTAAAAGTCTGATGCATTAATCTTTATATATGTTCCCTTCTATAGCCTCTTGCTTTATTTATGGAAATCATTTTGTTGGAGTAATACCATAAGCTATACAACTTGTTTTCATGAGGAACTGAAGTTTTAAAAAATAACTCAAAATAAAACTAGACATGAAATATCATTTGAAAAGCACCACATAACAATTACAAATATTTATTACTTGCAGTAAATATTTTCCCAGTTTTTATGTAGGTGAAGCTTTTTAATACTGCTACAAGCCGCTATTTATACCTCTTCTTTATCATTCGGGAGTTTAAAACCTCTCAAGTGCCTCCTCCTTACTTTGAGGATTCACAGGCCACCTGTACCTTTAACATGTCACCCATCTAAACAATAGATTTACATCTGTGAAAATAACCTTAGACTACATGTGAGAGCTTTGACCACAGCACAGACAGCGGTGTTGTTTTGGGACAGAAAAGAAAAATCTCAGTTTGTTTGCTGAAAAAATAAAGTAACTGAATGGCAGAAAAATATAATATGAGAGGTCATTATTTACCTCCTGTGCCTCATCAGTGAGTCTCAAACCAGTTTGATTCTTTAAGACTCACGGTGTGCTCTGAGCTCAAATACCAGAGAACCAGACAGTTTAGTTACAGGAATAGCATTGTAGATATCATAGTGTTTACGGAGCTTGGTCCATACACTAAATAAGAAAGATTATGAAATGTGTGCAGATAAACTGAGCTTGATTTGCATCTGTATCTCTGGAGCTGGGTATGCAAATAGCCATCTTTATGCACTAATGTTGCACCTGCAGGTAGAATCAGAAACACTGTTTCAGGTGTGCAATTGTATGAATGTGTTAGTTTAATTTAAAAAAAAACAAACCCAAACACTAAAACCTGTGAAGGGCATCATGCTGGGGTACAGAGGAGAAGGCGAGGTGGTTCAGACATTGTGATTTAGTTGTCATCTGGAAACCTCTCTCAGCTTTTCTCATTATCTGTCATCCTGTGAAGCATCTCCAAGCCTGTTATTCTGTTCCCATCCATGTTGCTAGCAATCACACAAGGCAAGTATTACTGTACCAGTGCACTACCAACACCATGGGTACCTCTAAATGGCATTGTACCCACATGATGTATGATGTGCAAAAATGTATCAGGGTATTCTGCAGATACTTCAGGATTTAAATACTGTATTTGTAAGAGAATACTTTGATCCATTAGATTTACAGATGTTGAAGGATTTGTGCAATTCCTTGACTTAAGGACACAGACATCAGCAACCTTTTATGCTCATAGTTACAGCTGTATGCAAATCCCTGAAAGATCTGTAGTATAAATGATACTCCCTTATCCCTCGCCCCTGCTTATCTACATTAAATGGGCAGGTGTTATTCCCAGAATAGAAATATTCCCACATTAAATAATTTCCATTAGGGAAGCACTTCAAAATTCACATTTTCTGATTTTGTTGTGAAAATAATACCAAAAAGCAAGAAATTAATAAAGCACATAAGTTGTTGCAAAAATGACTCAAATCTGACCCATACCCAACATTTATAAGTAGGCTTGTAAACAGCCTAAAATCATATTTTTCACAAACAACTTACAGCTTTGCTATGATTAATCAGAAACATGTTTCACTGTCCAAATCCCTATTTAAACATGGTTATTTCAGTGTTAGCAGCATCAAGATCCAAATTAATTCATTTACAAAACACCTGGTAAACAGCTGAGAATACTTTTAAACCTCTTTCCAAATTGGTTTATGATTTCACTACCAATAAAATAATAGGGCTTTTTACTCATGAGTAACCTAGCCAATTATTTTACAATAGCTTGTTTGTTCTTAAGTTATATGTTTAGCTTTTATTGTGCTGTGTGCTAGATAAGCCTACTAGCCTCAGTTTATGTCATGAAATGTTAGCTAAATACCAAATAGGTCCCCCAGAGAAGATGTGGACGGTCTGTTTTTGCTGGGTTTCAGGAACAGGGCAGATCGAGACCAAGCAGGGGTGCCTAATGTGTTGCCTTTGCTGAAGCTGAACGGCTGAACTGCGTATTGCTCCCTCATTAGCCTGCAGACTGCTAATGGCCTGCAATCATTAGAAGTTGTTTATAAAATCGTCAGAATAACAAAAGGGCACAACCAATTGAATAAGCGATTCCTACTTTCACAAGCAACAAATACTTTAAATGAAGGAAAATGAAAGTAAGAAAAGCATGCTCCCAGGCCAGTTAGCTTTCCAGATGAACCTGTAGAAGCTCTCCAGACAAAAGTCAGGCAGGTCTGAGGTAAACCAACAGTTCCCATACTGCCACACAAGAACTATTAAGCAAACCAGTCCAGCTGGTATGAAAAAATAGCTTTCAAAGACCAATGCTGGAACAAATGTCAGGGTTGTAGGGGTAGGGCTTTGCATTTCAGTAATCTGGAGAAAGAAAGAGTGCTAAATATTTCCCAGTGTACATACTGCTACAGACACTCACCTTGCCAGAGGCACCTGACAAAACTCTGGGGAGAAACCACCTTGGCAGGACAAACGGACATTTTCTAATGCAAAGCATTTTAATGTAAAACTCCCGACCAGAAATGTGATTGTACAGCTGTGTTAATCCCCTCCTGTACCTTGTTCGCTACCCACCATGACTCCCACAAACCTGGACACACTCATTCTGTCAACTCATCACCTTTGCTCACTTTCTGTATGCCTAGTATACAGCAGACCCTGTCGAACCCTTCAGTGTCCAAGGGAGGAAACCAGCCTGTTTTCTCCAAGCACTTTCTACACCATCCCAGGAATACAATATACAACAGCTTGCAAACTACCTAACAGTCAGAAGTGTATCTATGTCTTCATGTGATTCTGAACAGCCAGCATTTTACCACAATCCTATAAAAATGCAAACAAAAGAGGATTTCATGTTTAAAATTCTTTACTGGTTATTTTTGTTCATTATTCAGTATTGCCTGCTATCAAATTTGGACCAAGTTTGTTTCAGTTTGTACAGCTCCTTGCATGATAGAACTCTGTTGCATGATGAAGATCCATTCCTACATGCTACAGTCAGGTAAACAGTAATTAATGACTCCAAGAGTTTGTGCTCATCTTTGCAGTTCATTTGGGCTATACAAACATTTTTACAAATCCTGGCAGCTGGCAAAATACTGATAAATAATGAATAATACAACGTAGTTAATAACAGAAAACCAAACACATTGGTTTTATTACAAATCAGCTGTTGGTACTTGCAGAAAGCTGTATCTTTCCCCATATTGCTAATTACTTCAAAACATCAAAGGCTTTGAGCATTCTAAATTTCATAGCTTAATTACTGAAATGGAGAGAGATTTGCATTTCAGGTAGATAGACCCACTGGAAGTAGACTGCTATTATCACTTTATTTTTGACACCTAATTACAAATAAGTACTTTAGGTCAGATAGCTGGTAGCATCCAAGATCTGCTGACACAGCAGAAGGGCAGTAAAATAAGGACAAAGTCAGCTTAAAGCTCCCACATCTTGGCATAATTTAGAGGTTTAGATATGCCTGCAATAATCTTCAGGAAGCAATTATTCTAAGCAAAGATTTTGGCATGTCAGCAGTGGCCAAGCTACTAGATCTTCCCACCATGCACTTCTATACTCTTTGAATTAGGGTCTGTCCAACTGCCAAACTGCCCTGCCCAGCTGCAATAGTAAGAAAACAAGTATGGTATAAGAAATGTGTTTCTGGAGCATTTTGATCAGGAAATGACAATACAACAGTGCACTGAGTTATAGCATCTATCCCACCTCACGATTTCCTTGTTTAACATGGGGAGTTTGCAGAGTTTGCTACCTAAGAATTTTTAAAAAAAAGTGGTTCCAAAGGATGCTTGCAGGCAGATTGCATCTAAAAATTGAACCCATCCAGCGAGTTTATAGCCACTGCCTTTTCAGGATTATCTACAATTTCATTTGCATGCTGCAAACTGACAGCCGGCATCCACAGCATGCAAAGTTGCTTCATCTTTCTCTTGAGATGGCAATAACCAGAGCCAGTGGTTAAGCAATGGAATTTCATTCAAAAGCAACATCTGCTTGCACTTCAGACTTCAGATTGCACTGTTGTGTTTGCTTTTCATCAACACTTTAGTTGTGAAGAGCAGTGGCATTTTGCATAACATTTAAGAATTTGCTTATGCAAAACACAGAAGAATTCCTTGTAAGATTCCGAAGAAAAACCTCATATCAAGTCACATTTTCTACATTCCCATCTATGTTTAAAACCTATACATCTAACATGCTCCCACTCCTCGTCTCTTACTGAGCTTTTGTTAGGCAACATGTACTGCTTTGCACATGAAAAGCATTACTTGTGCAAAACTAGTCTCCTTCAGTTCTTTTGGTTTTGCTGATCTGTGGTACACTGGTTTCATTGACTTTACTACAAGGTGCTACAGCATTGATCAAATGATGTGAGCTCATGTGATAATTAGATCCTACAGATTCTGCTTGCTGACAAAAAGACAACTTTTGAGAGCATCGCTGGATAACTCTCTCTCAAGTCCTTACAGCTCAAACAACATAGACTGATATACTGGCAGTACATATAAAGGAGTTGTAAAAATCATGTCAGCTATGGGTCAGGACAGCAATTTCACCAGTAATACTGAGATTAGAGCAGTGGAGATGCCCAAAGTACAGTGGAGGTGAAGGAGGAAATTTATACCTGTAACCTGCGGTGGTGATCTGCATGATCACCATATAGCTTTGCTCATGTTCTCTGAAGTCCTTCTGAAGAGTAAGGAAGGGCAAAACTATAAAAGAATAAAATAATTTTCAAATTATAACAATTTTTTTAAAGTTCTTCAGGCTTCAACCAAGATACCCAAAGGTGACCAGTGAATTTATGTTTCTCCTCAGCAAAAGGCCCTGATCTTCAGAAAAGTGCTGAACCACACAGAATATTTAATATATTGCTGCACAGTCCTGGAAAGCCGGGCCACCCTTTGCATAATGGTGAAAAACTTAAAAATATCCATTTAATTGATACCTTTTTTTTCCCAGTTGAGATTTTTTTTGTTTGTTTTATGAGACCATGACAGGCTACAGAGAAGATGGGTGGTGTGGACTTTCCTTTGTTCACAGCTAGGGGACATCCCAGCTGCCTGTTGGGCTGTGACATGGTACAGACTAGTGCTATGCATATTCTCTTATGTCAGTGTGCTTCTACAAAGCTGCAACACTCTGACTGGGTGGTGGAGCAGGTGCATGATCTAGTCATGTCCCTGTCCAGAGCTGAGGCTGTCAAAGCCAGGAGGAGCAAGAACCTGCAGACACCTTCCATCACCAAGAGCAGACCCTGTCTCCCTGCACAAGACCCTCACAGCATCAGGTCAAGGCTGTCTGTCCCATGTCTACCTGACAGCCAGAAGATACCCATCCTGGACCAACTCTGTCACCAACCCGCTGTGACACAGCCACCATCAATGTTCTACCTGCTGTGCTATAGCCACAACATCATCAGGACTGGTGCCAGGAACTGGGCGGGAGAGATGACAAGAATAAAAAGGGGAACCCCCAAGAACTTGCAATGCTGACCTGGAAATTTAAGTAGTTAATAGTTAAGAGGGAATTAAAAGTGACAGGTCCTACCAACTTGCAATTTGTAAGATTTGCTTGATACTTGCTGCTGTGATTTGTGTGTTGGAAGACTTTAGCCTTCTTTTCTTCTGGAGGAAAACTGCTGTTTGAGTTGACTGAAGGTAATATTTCACATATTTGGAATGAAAGTTGTGTCCAGTGCCAAACTCTGCATCCGTGAGTGGCTGGCAGTGCTGAAGATGTTTCATAATGGACTGCCAGACTCATATCTGTCTTTCCCTGAACTGAATGAAAGATTTTGCCAGGGACTGTCTCATGCTACTCACTTCTGTTTGTCACCAGAAAAATGTACATAAACCAGCTTCCATCTGCTTGGCTCACTGCAGACTACTGCATTCTCTTAAACTGACAAGACAAAGGGCAATAGGCACAAACTGGAACATGGAAATTTCATCTGAACATCGGGAAACAGTTTTTCACTGTGAGAGTGACCTGGCTCAGGTTGACCAGGGCTATTGCATAGTCTCCATCTTTGGAGATACTCAAAAGCCATCTAGACATTGTCCTGGGCAACCAACTCCAGGTGGCCCTGCTTAAGCTGGAGGGTGGGACCAGATGATCTCCAGAGGTCTCTTCAGCCTCAACATTTTCTGTGATTCCAGAAACCAAGAAGATTGTATATTTTTTCCCTCCAGATTCATGCTCAGGGGCATCTACAGAGTGCAGACATTCTCTCATATATGGTTGTGGGGGAAGTTTTGGGATATTAGGGATTTTTTAGTTTTTGATGTAAAGCCACATCATCAAGAACTGACTAATGAGAACTCAGGAACTATGGAAAACATCTCTTCCCTCAGAGAATTATGCAAGTTCTATGAAATTATCCTAACCCCAAGGCAGGGTTCAAATCCTGCCTTGCTCAGAAGAATTCAGAGCAAGAACTGGTTAGATAAACTACTGTGCCGCCTTTCTTCTTAAGTTGCAATAATAATAATAATAATAATAATAATAATAATAATAATAAAGACTACACTTCACACTCATATTCGTATTGTTGAATGACGACCTGCCAGGCAAGCAAACAGACCCCCAGAAACATCCACAGGTATAACAATAATTTTGCAAGGGGCTTATCATGTCCTTCCCTTCTGCCTCTCCCACATTGCCTTTTCAGAGGAACAGTTCAACTCAGAAACTGGTGCTTAATTAGGTTTCATTTTTGGTTTGCTCTTGAAGTTCACCTTTAAAAGTTGAGAGCCATTGCTTTTCATCAGGTATGCCAGAAGATGCTGAAAACAACGCTCTCTGCAGTCTGTTGCAGATCCTTCCTCAGAGTCAGCAATTGTGCAGCTATCTCTCCATTCCCATGTCCCTGGGGAGTTCTCAAGAACAGGTGGTCTATTTTTCTCTTTACAGTGTCAATATCCATCCTAATTAGATAGAACCAGGTTATATGGATTAACAAGATCCCCTCAGTAAGAGGCTTTGCGGAAAGGGTGACCTCCCACCCTCTCAAGTTGTATGTTTGTGAGCTCAGTTGGAGATATTTGGAGCATTGTGCATGGTAGACCTGCATTCAGAAATGGCACAGGAGACTACTGTAATTTCCCTTTAATCTCTAGAAACCAGACAGTGAATTTTTCCCTTACACTATTTTATATTGGTATAAATGTCACCAAAGTTGACCAAAAAATATTCCATTATCTCCTGAGAGGAGAGAATGGGTCCCTGAATGTACCCTCTGTGGACTTCAAGGTTTTGATGTGCTGCTTGCAATACTCAAATTATCCCTCTTTCTCATTTTCCTATCTAGGTTACCGTATTTAACATGGTGCTATTAATCATATAAACACTATCGACTTTCTTCTGTTGTTGCCATTGATTTTAGCCTATCTTCTGGAAGTTTTGACTGCTTTTATAAGAGGGCTATGCTGTGGCAGAATCTAGATTTGTCTTAATAGGATACCAAAATAGGAATGCAAACAAATTGGAAGCTGTAGGTCTGCAAAGATTTCAAGTGACAGGGTTTTAGGAAACTTGATAAATCTACGTATGAAGTAGTGTTGTTGGGAGCTGAAATGCAAAGACAAAGAAGCACAAAGTGAGATTGTTAAATAGAACGTATATGTAGGTCACAAAAAAGGTGAGGTTTGAGAGGATGTCAAAACCATGACCCTGAAGTCAGTTCAAACTTTTGTATTCCACTGTGATTTCTACTTAGAGCTAAGATCAATGAGATTTTACTTTGACTGTTTCAGAAGTTTCCTGTAATAAAAATGCTGAGCTCTCACTATGCAGCTGATTTTACTGTCCCAGCTATTCTGCAGAATAAGTCTCTTGAGGACAGATTTTGCTTCCCATTACCAGTCAAGATAACTCCAGGCTTCAGCAAAATGATGCTGGACTGACACCAGTACAAATCAGATCATGATATCTTGCCTGAAGGTCACTGTCTTCGGGACTTTTTCTTCTATTTGTAACAATTCCTACTTTGAATTTCCATTCAGTTTTACCGATTATTTAAAAAGCCTGCAATAACCTTTCTCCTTCACTTTATTGTTCATGAAACTTCTACTCCTAATTCTGCCATCATTATTAAACAAGTCCTCCTTATGCTTTTTTGTAAAGGTACTTATGTTACAGGGATACACTTCTTACCTGCTTTTGATTAAATAGCGCTCAAGTCAAAGTCTACTGAAGGCAGAAATGCTCTCCCTGACAAAGTGTATCAAAATTTTATTACTACAAAATACTGGAGATACTATCTAAGTTTGCACTGTATTTCCCAATGCTCTTCTTTTACCCCCACCACAGTGGACTGTAACCACATCTTTCTGTTATACCTATCATAATTACACGTTACTTTGCCTGCATTTTAGCTGTCCTTTCCTGAATCTCATCTAATCTGTTCATTTCAGTTTTGTGATGAGAAGCCCCAGACCGCATACATTTCTGACTGCACCCTTGCTGAGGTTGCCAAAAAGCTGTTACTCAGAAAGAAGAAAAGGTTATTTATTTAAGTCACTCATCCTTAACAGGCCAGGCTAAGCTGCACTAGGGACATTTACTTGTGTAGAAGGCTTAGCCAAATGTGGAAGCTCATAGACCATATTACATCTGTATCATAGATATTACTCCCTAATACACAAAGGATGGCAAAGTTAGAGAAACGTGATTACTTTGTAAGACATGTAATTCTTTTTTTTTATGTCTATCTTTGTGTGATTTTTGCAACATAACTCCAGAGTATTAACACTTTCACTCAGTATACCTCCCACTAAACAGACCATGTTGCCATCATCCACTAATATTTATCCTAAAGCAATAAAGCTGAAGGCATGAGTGACACAGATAATTCAATTATTAAATATTCATTCTCTTTAAGCAGTCTAAACCAGCCGGTCACCCATGATCACTTCCAATAGGTTACATCAATCTGATGCTGTGGTCCATTCTTGCAACTTCTCTCCTGGTTGTTGCCACACCAACTTGCCGGCTGGCAGGTGATCAAGCTATAGTGGTCCCATTTTACAGAGACAGAGTTAAGAAAGCAAGGAACAGTGCTGAATGACTACACCATCAAGTATCAGTGCTGGGATTTATGGGACACACTACAGCCACAGTTTGCCATGAAAGAGGGGAAAAAGCACTCTGAAGCAAGTAATGACATTGTAGTAACACCTGGTTTAGATGATATAATGCCTTTCATCCAAGTTATCCACAGCATGGATCCAAGTCAAGTAAAAGTACTACTTCACCAGATTGACTGTAGCACTAAGGAGTATAAATGCAGTAGTTTCTGACAGGAGCTTTTGGGGAGTAACTTAAACTGTCTATTGAAATGGGATGCAATTAGAACAAAATATATCAAGAGATATTTGACCAGACCCTGAGCCAAAACAGACTTCATTTTAAAGAACTGGAAACTAATATCCACTCTGTTCCAATGCAGGAGAAGAACTTCAAGTGATATATCCACAACAACAGGCTACAGCATTGATGGGGAGACGATATATAAACATACTGTGAAATCTGAGTCACACACTTTTTCTCCCTCAGAAATACCATCCATTTTGGAAAAAGCCAGAGAAAAAAATGCCCTTTTACAATGATGCTTAATTCACAGAATGTTCTAGGAACCATGACTGAATGTACTACTGAAGAAAAATTCAGTTTGCTCCTCCGAATAATAAAACAAACAAACTGTAATCACAACACTTGTCTTAGTTCATACAGTCCAAGATAATTTCTAATCCACTGAAAACGTGGTGTACTGTTAAGCTAGTGGGTACCTCAACAAGAAATTTTTGTAGTAAGTACATGTTTGTACATGCATTCACGTGTACCTGTCTATTCACATAAGACAAAAGAGGGGTTTTGTTTTTACCAAGATGATACTAAAAGAAAAAATATAAAATTGTGGTACACAGAACAACAACAAAAAGGCTTTGCTTTGAGGAGGCCATTGCAAAACCCTGCCTCGAGCCGCTTTGTGCACTCAGCCCAAACTACGCCATTTCTGTCTCTGCAAGCCTGGGGATAGCCAGCAAACCCTTCCCTGGCACAAATGCCTGACAGCATGAGAACTCTGCAATAACCTCAAAAACTAAGTCAAAATATATAGTTATGTCCTGGCAGCTTCTTATATGTCACAAGAAGCTTTTACATGGAATCTAGTTGTTATAAAAAGTTTGCAAGAGTTTTGCAGTTATCTCTGTTGTGATACACTGCCACTGCATGTCCTCATCAAGACGAGATAACAAAGAAAGACTATATAAAGGTCTTGAAAATTCTGGTGAAAACAGGCCATCCCCAAGGTAAAAGACCTGGAATTAATAACCTTGGCTTTCACCTTTACCTATAAATAAATAAAATCCTAACTCTGCCTTTCATTCCTATTGCTTGATTTTAGATTTGACTTTATTTTAAACATACGCCTATAATTTGCAGTCTAAGTATAAACTACAATGTTGTGTGTATACTTACTTATGCTGCAATGTAATAAAGAGCTGATGTCTGATAGAGCTGATTGAAATAAAATACACCATAAATTTAAGAAGTATGTATTTACTGTGACAGTTAAGGTGTTTGCATTATCCAGAAGAAATAACATAAACCATAAACTGCATTTTAAAAGCTATGATACATTTAACTATGGAAACTGTCTGATCCATAAAAGAATAAAACTCCATAGTCCAAATGGTCACGTTTCTTAAAAATCTACTATTGGTTTCAGTGACATCATGTGTCTCTCGGCTTTAATGACTCTATGACTAGAGACTACCTTCAGTATTTCAAAAAAGTAAAAAAATTAATCCCAAGCACTTCAAAAACTGAAAAAAAATAAAGTCAAGTCCCCCCACTTATTTTCTGCTCTATGTCATAGCCACATAATTTTTGCCAGTTATTATGGAAAATGTTTCAAATATGCATACAACAGTTATGAGATCCATATATCATGCAACTCAAACTGTATCCATTCCTATCACAGACTTAATGTTAAATTAATATCAGGGAAAAACCAAACTGAAAAAAACAAACAAGGGGAAAAGAAGCAAAACCACAAGAAAATTAACTAGTCCTGAAATTTAATATAACATTTTATGTTAAAAGATTTGTTAAGATGCTGCACACAGATTTCCTAACCACCACAAACGTAACTCTAAAAGTTAAGTTAATTTAAATCCATGGACCATCAATCAGGAAAGACAAGACACCCTCTCAAAGCCATGTGATATCCAGCAAACCTTTATATTCCTGAAGGTACAGAGTTGTTCGAACTAACCCTGACCTTCAGGATACCTGGGCAACCATATCAAAACCTGAGGAAACATGTTCACCTCTTCTGATATCAGGCTTTGCTGCAAGATCAAGAGTCTGTGCAATCTGATATGACTTTGTGCTTTTCAACTTTTTGGTTTCCTCTTTATAAGGCGCCCCTAGTCCTGTCTTTGAAGACCCAGAAAAATATTCCAAAGCTCTAGCTTTTAAAGTGCTTATTCCTATAGGTGCTAATCAGGAGTAGAATTTTCAACTCTGACCTGAATTTGAGACCAAGGCCTTTAAGATGCAGAAATCACATGGAGATATTATTCTACCTGTTTGATGAAATAAATACCAATTTAGAAGCTCTTGTGTATTTCCCATTGGAAAGCCTAACTCACTAGCCCATAAAATCGTACAGTAACATAACACGCAGAGGTCTAATAAGAAGGACATACCAACAAGTAGAAGTCTTTCTGTCACAGTTCCAGAAACCAATCTTCATAACAAATATTTTGAGCTTACTGGCATATTCAAGATTTAAACAAGATCAGCATCCTAACCACAGTTCAAGTGGTTGACACAGGCTAATAAGTAGTTAAAATTGAAGCCACAGAAAGAAACATCTCTTCTTTTTTAATTAGGTGAAAATGAAAAATTTACAACTTGGTGCTTTTCCAGGTCTTTGGGGGCTTGATTGGAAGGCCACCCACTCTAATGAATTCTTACTGTAATTGCACAAAGAGGAGTTTCCTCCTTATTCATTTGCATCTCTTTCTTGTCCCACTTTTTTCATTGAGATGATTTAGCACCGGTGTCCACTGAATAAAAAAAAAGCCTGATTAATGTGCAGCCGCTGACACTATAGCATATATGTTCATGTTAGTGATGGAAGAGCCTCATGTAATTGGATTAGAAATTGAATAAAATAATGAAAAATTTAACATAGCCTTTGTCTTTGTACATTACAGTGGGATGGCTGGGAGGGTCAGCAAGTGGGAAACAACTAGGGGTCCTTTATATTCTTTTCTGGTAAAAATTTGTTAACACAGGCCCATGATTAAAAAGACCATGGTATTCCACTGCAACACAGAGGTACAAAAGAGGGAATAATAAATTGGTGGCATTGACAAGGTGTCATTTATTATCTGCTTTAAAATGTCAGGTCATGTCATTGCACTGAAATATTTTCTTTCTTGATGTTTGTCTTACAAAGCAAGTTCAATGTTTGGCACTTTTCTATTTCAATGAAAGAAAACAGCTTTTAATCTGGAAAGCTCAGTAACCAACAGGAAAATAAGGTCAATTCAAGGCTCCCTTTTGAATGTTTTTTCAGAAACCTCTTGAAAAAGCCTATTTTAAGTGGCCTAGTTCATCATGGAGCCCAGTTTTTCCTCACCGAGCTCTGGCTGATTCTCTGCCCTTTTTCCTTTTTTTTAAACTTATGTTTCTGTGATTTCAATAGCAAAAAGTCAAAAAGACAGAAATTATCATTTCTACAGAACTTGAGTGTTGTAATAAATAAATCAACTTCTCAATCACAGAAACTATGAAGGGAGTATTTCCCAGGCTGATATTAACTACATTCTAGAAATACATGCGGGGAATTAAAATAAGTTATGAAATTATATTGATGACAAAATCCATTAAGTAAGCCAGATGACTTGTAGGAGGAGAAAGTGGTCATTATGTTTGTATTTTGTGCATTAGTGGAGAATAAACAGAGATCAGTGAAATCCTCACTGCAAAAGCTCTTTGTTTTTTTCCCCCTAAATCTATCAGAAACATGTAAACTGGAAAAGTGGACGAATGGACTGGTAATGACAGAACACAATGCAATTAAGTCACAAATTTTACTCACAGGATACATTTGCAAAAACTAAAGACTAAAAATGCTAGTCAACAGTTATGGAAAAAATAAAGCTTACTCCTACAAAGTGCTCACAAAGACACTTCCTAACAAACCTGAGCATTAGTTGCTTCTTGAAGCTAGTCTCCAAGGAGTACTTTATGTTATTGTTTGGGAAACACAGTATGAATAAAGCAATATGACAGGACTGAGTGTCAGCAGCAACAGATTAAAATTTAACTCATTTGATATTTTTATGAGTAGGTCTAGACCAAAACAACATGGCTCATGACTTGCCTGGTCCTTGATACACAAAGTCATTGAGGGCAGGAGTGGAAAAGGTGAGAAAGCACCCTACTTACATATTAGCATATTTGGAGCAGTGGATGACTTTCAGTGGGGCTGTTGCAGCACTGGCTGTTGCCAGAGCAGTATTAACTGCTAGAAAGCATCTAGAAAATGCTGTTGCATTTGAGTCTATGTACAAGTCTCACAGCCCTCAACTTCAGGGCATCATCACTGCACAAGAGTTTGAACCTGCCTTCACAGACTCAACAACATTTTCCCTGGTGTGTTTCCTGAAAACAAAAGGGATCGACTATGAAGATCCGTGGCTTGGCAGGACAAGCATGCAACAAGTTAAAAACCAAAAGGTTAAAGGGTTTTGCTGAATCACTTGTTCCTTCCCCTACCCAGTTCTTACTGGATCCTGCTTCTCTAAGTTGTTTTTTTTTTTTCTATTTTTTTTTTTTTCTTCCATCAGTACGATACAGTCAGCTTATCAGTCCTCAGGTGGATCCTAAATCCATCTTCTTCCAAAAGGAGGTACTTAATACCCCTAGTTCACTATCATCACCAGTCATAGTATAGTTCTCCAAAAGAAAATTTGGAGATACAGCAAGTAGTACCATAAGAATGGAGATCCTAGTGTTGTAACTAGGTTTTATGTGCTACTTCTGTACCTCACTAGAAACACAAGACAGCAGCTGCTCGTGTTTCCTGTCATCTTAATGAAGGCCAGATCCTGGTCCAGCAAATCTCTATTTCTCCAGTTCATCCACATCTCAGCATCAGTAATTTTCAGTCGCTCCTTACCACAATTACTCTGGATTGATCCCCAGAATTCTAGGAGAAAAACATAACAGTGGAAGAGATGAGGAAGAAAACCCAGTTTTTAAGGAACAAGATGAAATTGCATTAAAAAAAAATCCATACCAGGTGTGTGTTAAAAAAATAATACTAATAAAACAATTTGGCCTTGCTTCCTGGGCAATAACTGCTTTCAATGTTAATGGCTAGTTTGTATGACATAATACTGTAAAATCTAATTTATTATCAGCACCTCATAGAGCACGCAGGAAGTTCCCTTACATTTTTCATATTTCTGTAGTCCAGCTAGAATTTTTTTACATCACCTTGAGCTGAATGCCTTGAAGACCCTAGAAAAAGCAAGCACCTTGAGTTATGTGGCAATGTTTCACTTCAGCTATTACAGTACAATTGTTTAGAGTAGTAGAGTAATAAATGATTCAATTGTTCACAAGGGACTAGAGATTGTCGGGCAGGGGGGATTATTGCTCTTGTCTGTTGTTTAGTGCCTAACATTTTGATTCGATGCTCAATACAGATTCATAATTATAATGTAATTTGTGGGTGAGCATGCAAGAGAGAGACAGACATATGTTGTACAGATAAGGGGGGAAGTGATTCAGAAAGTTTCTAATGAAGTGGCACAGCAGAGAAACTGGAGACTGGAAAAACTCTAATCCCTAGGATTAAGAATCTATTGTACTACATAAAAGATCATCCAAAATATGTGCATAGGGAGCAGGCAGTTACCTAGAACTAGCTACTAGGAAGTGCTAGCTATAAAGATGCTCAATAAATTTCACCACTCCAGAGTTAGGTACTTGTCTTAAGGATGTCAGAGAAATTCCTTCATTCCCTTCAGGATACAAATTTTGGAATCCATTCCTAAAAGTATTAGCTTGCTCCTTGAAAAAGTCTATTCTGCTCATTCGTTTTTTATACTTCTGGAGGAAAAGGAGTTGCTTTTATCACTCAGTCTTATTGTAATAATCTCAAAATTGATGTGTCTTTTTTTAATGTGTCAGCATATTTCTGTAAGACCTCTGTTATTTGATGAGCTGCTAATACTGTTTTCCCATAGAATATATTTCAGAGATCTAATCCCACTTATTTTAGTAAGTGCAAGTTTTAACATAAGCAGTGTTAGAAAGATCTTACCACTCCTAAATGCAGTGAATTATCTTTTACACTAACACTAAGTAAACCAATAGTATGATAGTTTATATAGACCTGTTGGAGCGAGTCCAGAGGAGGGTCACAAAATTATCAAAGAGGTGGAGCACCTCTTCTATAAAGACAGGCTGAGGGAGTTGGGCTTGTTCAGCCTGGAGATGAGAAGGCTCTGGGGACACCTAATTGTGGCCTTCCAGTACCTTAAGTGGCCTGCAGGAAGGATGGAGAAGGACTGTTTACAAGCGTGTGGAGAGATAGGAGAATGGGTAGTGGGGCTGGAGAGGAACTGTTTATCAGGGAAAGTAGTGATAAATGAAGAGGTAAATGGGTTTAAGCTAAAAGGGGTTAGGTTTAGATTAGATATAAGGAAGAAATTCTTCCTTGTGAGACTGGTGAGGCAGTGGCACAGGCTGCCCAGAGCAGATGTGGCTGCCCCCTCCCTGGCAGTGTTCAAGGCCAGGTTGGATGGGAATTTGGGCAACCTGGTCCGGTGGAGAGTGTCCCTACCTATTCTATGATTCCTTGATAATTCATTCTGGGAATATTTTACATTGTAAAACAGGGAATGTCACAGAAAAGCAAATGACCCGTTGTCATTTTAGCAGCAGGAAATAAGCTTTTGGTATCTATCACTTGCAAGGGAGCTGTGATGAAGGGAGCTGCCATAGATGTGCATGTTCCCCAACTTCTAAAGCACACAGACACACTCAGATTATCATTGCTGATAGTTCATTTGGCATTAGAAGCAGTAAGACACTCCTTTTCCAATCGCTTTTCACATGTCCATAAACTCTTTACTTACTAGAAGTTTACTTATAAATTAGAGATCATTCAGACTTTCCTGCAATATTTTCTGACAGACAAATCGTAAAAGCTAAAACAATTATGATTTACTGATGTGCAGCTATGACATTGGACATTAGCTTCTCTTAGATTTATTAGGACACAAATAACAGGAATGTGAGGCTGCAAACTGAATTGCGCAGCCTTCACAGCATACACCTCTTATCTCTTTCACCATCATTGACCATATTATGTCCTAGGGTATGTTTGCAGTGATTCTTTAAATTCTCAAAAAGATACATGATTGACAAAATAAAGAGACTTGGTTTTGGTTTTAATGATGATGATGATATAAACAACGTTTTTTCCTTCCTAAGAGATTTCAGCTGAATAACTTACTTTTCTAACATCTCAACATCTCAAGCTCCTTTTTCTTTTCTTTATTTTTAACAAGCTTTCTAGAACTGAGAATTAAACAGTGGTCTACACAGGTAGTGGATGCTACTTGCCTGATTCTACTCTTAGCTCAAATAAATATTTTTTAAAATAATTAAGAGGTATGTAAACAAATAACTATGAGTATTGGGAAAAAGGAATAAAAAGGCATTGTAAACAGAACCATTGAACAAGTGGCCAAAATTTAAAAGGATGGATTTTTTTTTTCTTCTTTACAAGGAAATACATTTCTTTCATACAAATCTCAGTTAAACTCAGCTCAGTTAAAACCCAACTATTTAGTTTCATATTCAGGCTCTTAACACTACATATATTTCATTCCAAAATGTTTGTGTTTTCTGCAGAAGTCATTTGCAAATCTATGTGAAATTCCTCCACAAATTCTTATCTCCTGTAATCCTAATACTTAACATATAAAACTATGCCTGATTAGTTGCAAATACTTTTTTCAGCTTTTTTTTAGTTATAACAATTAGGTATGTCAAACATTATTGAAAAACTAGGACAAAAGCTTGTATTTGGAAACAAATACATCTAAGTCCATAATCTTACTTAACATAACCAGCAAAACCAGTATTTTAACAAAGCTGAGATACCTGCTTTCTCCAATTCCCACTGTTGAAATTCAGGAAAACTTTTACCTGAATAAGCTATTAGAAACTGACTATAAAACACTTAATGCTACCACGTGGAAGTAAACAACCTTTTGTTTCCTTCCTCACAAATAATTTCCACACCCTTCCTCTCTCAGTTTAGATCACACAGGCAGTATCCTCTAGCAGCATGCTTGAAGGTTTCAGTTGTAAAGCATACAAACTGTACATTAGTTGCATTGAAACGCCGAAATGTGCTTTTATTTTATATGGCCATCACTTCACAAAACAAATTCTCTGCAAACACAGCATTTTTTTTATCCAGGTACTGAAATTAAGGAGGATAATGAAACAAAGCAACTGACAGCCAAGCAACCAGAGGAACCAAGCGACAGGGGAACAAGACAACCAAGGAAGACATGAAGACATCAAGGAACATCCCATCCCCCATCGCATCCGGAGACACTGAAGAATACTCTGCCATCAGATGGGACGCTGTAGCTCCCTGATGGTAGATATAGCCCTCCCCCACCACTTCCTCTTTCCCACTCACTCTCTCTCTTTTCCACGCTTTTCTCTTTCCCCTTCCCCTGCATGTTTGTTGTGGGCCAAATAAAGTAACTTTAACCTTGACTCCATTTCAAGTCTTAATTCTGTTCTCTGAGAAAGAGATCTGATCACGATAAAACATCTAATAATTGGACATCACTCAGTGGTTAAGTCCAGCTGCCCCCAGCCACCCAGAGCTATCTGAGGTTCCCTTGGAACGCAAGGGGGTTTAACCTCTGCCAAATTAAGTCTTGTCTAGGTTGTGGATCATGTCATAAAGTCAGTGATTAAGTCTCACAAACTCTGGTTTTCTTACAGAATAATTCCACAGGGTGACATTAAAAGGCCTTATTTTGTACCAGTCTTTGTATAAAAGCATGATGGCAGCAAGTAAATCACAGCAGGATGGTAATTTAAAGGAAAATGCAGGACAATGCCAGCAGAAGTGGTTGCACTTCAGTGGATTTCCAAGTGGCTATTTCTTCTGTATTAAAAGCACAAAGACAACACAAAGTGTACTTTCTGGTGAAAGACAAGTACACTAGAGACTTGAAAAATCATCAAAGTAAAATGGTAGCAGAATATTTTTTTTTTCCTACACACTAAGTAGTGCAGCCCCAGCAGCTGGCCTGCTGAGCAGTCATTGGTAACCAAAAGTGATGCATTCCAGCAGATCCTTAGTCCACAATCTCAACAAGCATTGTCTTGTTGGAAAAAGCCATGAAAACCAATCCAATGTTCACTGTGGCTGGACTGGGTAACAAACATAAGCAGCTATTAAGGAAGGTAGACGAGATGGAAACCCATGCAAGCAGAACTGGGTCATGCTGCAAAAAGCCTATAAAAGAACTGAAGCAGCAAGCAGCAATCCCAGGAAGCATGGCACAGGTCATGAAAGCCATTCTGGGTAGTGTTAAACTGCTGGAGAATGATATCCGAGGGGGATAAGCATTAATGAATCTTTAGATGTGGAGAAGTCCAATCAAAAGCTAACGGAATATACACTCCCTGCTGACAGCAATAGCCTACATATCCTACCACCATGATAAAAATAGTTAGTGTAAGACCTAGAGAAATTTTTCTGGTTGAAGTAGTAAAATCTTAAGTACAGTTTTTCAAGCCCCCAAGTTAATAAGAAGGTCTAACTGTACCAAAAGCACTCCAAGGAAACTCTGGAGCACTTGTGCTTCATACTGCTGAACTAGTAGTTCACCAGGCAGGACCACTATTCATAGAATCATAGAATGTGATACTGAGTTGGAAGGGACCCATAAGGATCATCAAGTCCAACTTCTGGCTCCACACACAGCCAGACAAGTCAAACAGAGCATGTGACCTCTGGTTCTGAATATCCTTGCTCCTTGCCTTTTAATGACATACATAAACCCACATATAAAGTACTACAAAACCAAACTACCTTACATTCTACCACTTTACATAAAATCTAATGAACATCCTGGGGCAATTTTTATATCTGGTGATCCAGAGTAGGGAAGAACGATACTGTGGAGGCCCATAAACCCTCCAGACATCATCCCAAAACTCATCAGTGGTCAAGAGTTTAAACAGATCCAAGTGCAAGAAATTGACTGAAAGTGACTCTTGTGCAAAGGAACAGATCAAGACAGATATAACACTACTGTGTCATATTGCCTGGGCCCTTGTGCTAGTCTGATGTAGGCATGTACATCTTAAGCTGAGTGCTGATATCCACAGTCCACTCACATAGACACCATATAATTTTGTTAATCAGATATTTATAAGATGAGAAAATTTCCACTTGTATACTCAGTCATCATGAAATTGATTTGCACATACAAAATGTGGCAGATGGCACATATATGTATTTCTTGAGCAAGACGCCGTGATAAAATACAAAACTAAAAAACCTCAAGAAACATTATCAGTCAGATCATAATAGTATTTCAGAATGACATTTCAAATTTAGCAGTGAATTTTTTGCAAGAATTGTCTTTTTTTTTCTTTTTAAAATATTTGTAAAATTCAAATTAGTTGGTAAGAGAAATGCCTATTTATTCAAGTGAGAACTCACTTTGTTATATGACTTGAATGAAGACCATTCACAATTATGCAAGCTATCTTGTAAGCCTTTGTGCTTCAGTTTATAAACCAACCCTGAACTATCTGGGATTAGAAATAAAAGTGTGACAGGAAGAAGAGCTCTACTGATGATCACCATTACAGAAGGCTGCCCTCTGAAATATCTGAGAAAATATTCATCTGGATTGTTAATCCTATATTTTCAGTGTGCTTCACAATGGTATTGCTGCTTCAAAGGCTGGCTGGGTAAGGCAAGATATAGCAGAAATGAAGGTAATAGAAACACTTCTTTTCTGACAACCATCTATATGAGGCTTTCCATCAAGTATTGTAATATTTCCATTTTAGATATCTTTGCTTAAAATCTTTTACTGACTATGTAAAATACCACTTTGGAAATGTTTGTGCAATAGTTTCCACTTCCTTTTTATTTTCTAAAAAGTTTCTGAGGGGATTTTTATTTTTACCTGGATTTTTTTGATCTCACATTGAAATGAAAATGAAACCTTTACAATATTTAGAAATAAAACCACAGTTTCTCTTCTCTGTTTCTACTGAATGTCAGAGTCCTTTGGCACAGAGCTTCCCTCTTCCACTCTTTGTAACATAGACAAGTGGCCAGAAATCAATAGAGGACACGAAAGCACACAGAGTGCTTTCTTAATAGTTTTCCAGATATCACTGGGAAAGTCAACTGTAGAGACAGGTGAAAGAATGGATTTATTAATTAAAAATTGTTGTTTTAATCATTAACCAATTATATTTGTCCCAAGATTCACATAAAGCAAAAAGCATGACATCAATATGTACCTATTTTCCCTATTTCCACAACAAAGCACTAAATAACAACTGCAAAGTGCAAAGTCAAATAAACTGCAACCATTTTCATGCAGGGTTATGCAGAGTTTGCTTTATCATTACCTGATATCTGTTTCTAAGCAAAAAATTAAGCTTCATAAAACATTTACTTTCCTAAGTAACAAAGGAAAAGAAATAAGCAAAGTAATGTTATTAACTGTGCGGTTTTAACTAATAGAACATACTAAGGGGTACTAAGGGGAAAAAATTACAATTAAACTTCCATGTAATTTTACCCAATGGATAGAAAGAACAATGGACTTTTCTACTTAATGTTTTCTTGTGGAAGAAAAATTGTGTACACCAAGCCTAGCTGTTTTTGCCTAAGAATCCTTAACTTCAACTCCTGTCTAAAGAAAATAAGGGCTTATTTAGGCTATAGCCTCATTTTCCCAGTCTGTATACACTTTTCACTATTGAAAAATTTATTTGAAAGATATTTGGCATTTGCAGGTTGTGACTGTAGAACAAATCCATTATTCCAACTAGGAATTGTAGATCCTGGGACAGAAACCAACAAAGCTTTACTGAACATCCCTGACCTGTAGCATTCTGGTATACAACAGTATTTCTACTTTATGCCATTTTTGGGGTCATTTTATCAAAAATCCACTAAATTAGAGATGAGCTCTGCTGGCCACACCTAGTAAAATTTGACAGCTTGACATTTATTTGATTTCATTGCCGGGGTGGGGCAGGGAAAACTCACTTGAAACTAGAATTCAGAAGAAAAATTTACAATTAGCTCCTAGTTGTCAAAATGCCATACTATTTAAAGCCAAATTAAGTAAAGAGTTTCAGGGAAAAAAACAAAAAACCTAAGGAAATCTGTATCTCTGCCCCCTCCCCGCCCACCCCGGCTCTTCAGTCATTTCTATACAGTTCTACTTGCAGTCTTACTTTCCTTTCCAGCAAGGACAGATTGTCCTATTAAAAAGGACACTTCCTCCTACACTACCAACAGGAAGATAACAATATTGCATGGACTCATCCTGAGAGGAAGGAGGTTTTTTTAGGAGCTCAAAATAAACCAAAGAGCTGAAAAACTGAAATTAGGTTCCATTCAGCTTTTCTTTGCTTTTTCAATAAACTTTCTAAATTTTGGTTGTTTGGGTTGGGTTTTTTTTTAATTTTTCATTGCAATCAACAGTTTGAGATAAAGGAAAATCAAGCAGATTTTGCTAAAATCAAGATAGGGTCAAATAAAGGACATTGTGCACCTTTCCAGAGGCACCTGTGCTCAGCAGCCTGAACACAAAATGAGCCAACATCACTTGGCAAATGGTTTCTTCACTGGCTTTAGCAGAGATCCCTTGGCTCTCGCTAGGTGTTGTGCTGCCCTAAGTGTTGTGAATCAGCAATAATGCCTTACTAGCCTTTCTGCAAGTTTTGGTTATTTATCTTTTCTTCCTTCACAGTGAATGAGTTGCTTTTGAAACAAAGGACACAATCTCTCATTGTGTCTTTGCTACAACACTATGGAAACAGGCACTTCTAAGCAAAGTGGTTATGCTTTCAAATATTTTTTTCTAACGGAAACAGATTATGTTTTTTTAAAATCTGTAAACCTGGGGAAAAGAAAGGGGATGAGGGTTGGGGGGTGTGGAATCCACATTTGAACAGAGACCAAAAATTAAAACTAGCAGTTGGTCATCAAAGTCTCAATCTCATTGTCATCTGAGCCAAATGAAAGAAAAAACTAAATTTATTTTCCTTGGATAGACCCACCTGTGCACTTCTAAAGCCATTTACAAAACAGCAGAAAATAATTGTTCCACTGTATTATCATGTTCCTATTACTAGGTTAATCTTTGCACACTAAGACTCACTAGCATACATATCATATAAATCCCTCCCTTTTTCCACCCTTAGCATAAGCTAATGAAACATAAGCAGAGTCATCTAACAAACTGCAGGCCAGCACAGCAGCTGGCTATACTTACACAACTGTTTTAGTTTGGCACATCATACTCAGAGTAGGCAATATAGTCTCTGCATTAATACAACACAATCTTACAAAGGCTGGACTAACTTTTTCCTCCTCATTGCTTGTTTGACATCTCAAGTTCTCTTGCTTGTTTCAGATGGCACTGGTACTTAAACTTGACTTTTGCTCAAGGTCTTTTGTAGGTCCCTGTCAAAATGTACCTCCAAAATGGCTGAAGTATATAGCTGCTTTTTTATGCTAATGATTTGTTTCCATTCAGAGAGGGTTAACTTATCTACCCTGAAATGTCTTACATTGGTGCTGCAGCTCTATCATTTACCCTTCCTGATTTCAGAGTCACAGTGAAATGCTGTTGCTGTTGCCTTCATGCAGACACAAAGCTGTTTTCCTTCCTGCAGGATCCCCACGCACTGTTGGCAGGGAACTGACCACAGGGGAAAGCAGTTTCTTCCGTCCTCCTCTGTTTGTGCATGGCCTTGAGAGACAGGGGGAGGATCACCACAGGCTGTTCTTTGAGCCCAAAAAACTGGATTTTCCCTTCCTAAGGAATTAAAGTAGGATCCTTCTAAAGAAAATAAATATCTGTAAAAGCAAATAACCTGAGTAGAATTTCCTTTCTCTATTAATAAAAGCAGAAATTTGCTGCCATAAGTGCTACTATTTCCACGGGCTACTTTTTCTTTTCTTTTTTTTTTTTTATCCTTTAAAGATGCTTAGGAAGTAACCTCAATCAAAAAAGTGCACGTCAAAGCAGCCGCAATTCTGCTAGAGCACCCCAAGTGCTGGTTGTTGCCGTCTTGCAAAGATGAGACAAACGGGAAATGCTTTCTCAGAGAGCTCAAAGTTAGGGACCGCTGTCCGAGGTGCTGATGCACATCGGGAAGATACCGTGAGACCAAACAGCAGTCTATGAAGCTTCCTTTGTTCATGCTCAGGTCACGAAGTCACTTTCACTTTATCTGCGTAAACTCACAAGCACTACAACTGAGTCCGTAAAACACAAGCAGAAAGTGAAGTCTTCAGATCTGAGAAAAGGATCAAATTCCATCCCGATGGTCAGGCGATTACTGAAGAGGAGAATTTTTAAAGCAACTGCCAGCCTAAGCAGGATTTACCTGGTAATATGAACCTATCAGAGCTTACTGAGAAACCTGATGGTAAGTACTGTCTGCTAAGAACATTATCATCTCCACAATATGATAGCATTACTTGCTATCCACAAACCAACAGTTTCTTTCCTCTTTTCTTCTCTGCATTTTTAAAAAATTCTGAACCAAGGTTAACACATACATTTTTTCATCCAAATTCAAAGATGAAGTTTAATAACATTTGCACACTATGATCTTGAATCAGGACATGCTTCTGGAGGGGAAGAACCCCTGAACATTATTTCTTCACCACTTGTAACACCTGCTGCTATCCTATCAATAATTCAGGATCTTCAAATTGTTCAAGCAGACTTTATATTAATGCCACGTTGCCGTCAGTAAACACTGAATTTCACTCCTTTCTAGTTATATACAACAGTATCTCAGCTATCACAGAAGTTACTTTAAAAAAAAATTGTGTGTGTTTATTTTGGTTTGGTTCTTTAAACTTTTCATTAGCTTGCACATATCATTGACAGACCAAAGATATTCTATAACAGAGATATTTCAACCAAGACTGTAAGAACCCCTCATCACAGACTGCCAAAAGCCACCCAGTGATCAGGAACTGCAGCATGACCTATAAGCAGAAAGGTCATGGTTTTGAGCTATCCACTCCCCATATAAAACTTCAAATCTTACCTTCCCAGATATATACCTGCTTTTCTACCCTGCTTAGATTTCTTCCATTACAAAATTCAATTGAACTGAGTCAGCTCCCATCATTTTCAAGGCATAATCCATACAGACCCCTATCTGTTCTGGCACTGAGACATATTGAAGAAAAGCATTTTCACTGTATACATTCTCCTGACTGAGTACTAGAGAAAGTAAGTTTTGCAAAAATTCAAAATACTGTTATTATTTTGTGAGCTGCATCATAACTGCTTGAAAGAAAACTCATTACATATTCTACCACCTCATATTTACCATAATTTTTTTTCACAATCAGAATTATTAAATTCTGCATGGAAACACATAAAAATTCCTTCACAGACATTCCCCAGATAAAAATAATTTCATGAGGAAAATACCATTGCCCACCTTTTCCTCTGGTGTATAATTTCCCCTTTGTAGAACATTCTGAAGGAAGAAGTCACCAAATGTTTTCAGCATTTTTTTTCATTTACAGTGGGACACATAACAACATAATGAAAACCAGAATACTAGAAAAAGACCAACTGCTGTATCCGATGTTTTCCAGCTCCAACTGAACAAATCATTTGGTGTTGTCTCTGATACTTTGTGCAGAATCCAAATTAGAAAAGTCGTTTTTGTTGACCACTTGACTATCTGAATGAAGCCAGAGAATAATCTGCAAGCTATATGACTAATCTTCCTCCTGCACGTAGGGATTAATCAACACCAAAATATCCGAGTTACGTCTACCTTTATGCTTATTTACTGAATTTATCTACTGTAAATACCATTTTCCTCCATTATATACTTTGTTCATTGTAAATCAAGAATACTCATGTGTTTTATTCTGAAGTTATATCATTTTGCACCAGTGTAACAGAATTTAGATAACTAATGTCTGCATGGGTTTAATACTACATTTGAATGTTACTGCAGGCTTGATGGTAAACTGTCTTGCTAATGAAAATTGTATGACACTTTGTATGGAGTGTAAAGGAAGCATCTTTCACATGCAGATGCAGACACTTCCTCAGGGCTACCTCTGACATCAATTGGGTCTGTCCTTCATAGTTTCTGGACAACCACAGGTCATCAGCAGTGCCTGTTTACCGTGGTACAAGCTCACTCAGCATAATAATAGATAGTTTGAAAGGCCTTCTTATATGCTCTGTGTGATAATTTTATTAGCTTTATGCAAAAACATCAGAAATTTAATTACTGGTCTAGAAAAATACAAATACAAATTAAAGAACTCAGGAGGTTTATATGTCCAAGCAGCTACAATAAGCTGCTAGTTTCTCTAACCAAGTATTAATATTGTTTCATTTGTAGACACTTTTGAGCTCTTATTTCCCAGAGCTTTCATTATTTCTTGAATTGAGACAGCAGCTACTCATTGTTCCTATCTACTCTTTAAGATTGAATAACTCATATTACAAGTCCTCAACTGAAACAAGTTGAAATAAGACCTCTGGGCTGCCAAACTCTCTTGACACCCACAAAACAGTGATATGCACGTCACATGAAGCTATCCAGTAAGCCAGATTTTAAGTAAATAAAAGCAAATACAGTAGTTGTAGAAGCAATAGTAATAAAAGAGTCTAAATAGATGGTTGTTAAGAGAATATTTTTTCTACCTACAAAAAAATCTCACATAATCTCTTCAAAACATCTTTAGAATGTTTTGAAAGGCTGTTTTGTAAAAGGTCACATTCAAAGTAGATGCATGCACACATACATATATGCAGGTGTTTAACATATACAGTTTTATAACATTGATCTGCTTACTGTGAAATTGATTCAGACTTTTTATACAGCATGGAATAAAACTTTCCAGTTTGCTAATGAAAAATAAGAAAACAATGTTTTTTCTTCTCCCATCCACCAAACTGAAAGCAGGAAGCAATTCTCTAAGTTCTTTAGGATTTGTTTCTTTCATTTCATATATAGAATGCTTTGGGTTAGAAGGGAACTCAAAAATCATCTAGTTCCAACACCCCTGCCTTGGGCAAAGACACTCTCACTAGAACAGGTTGCCCAAAGCCCTGTCTAACCTGGCCTTAAATGTCTCCATGGATGGGGCTTCTACAAGGTTTCTGGGAAACTTGTTCCAGCACCTCACTACCCTCATAGTACAGAAATTCTTCCTGGTGTCTAACCTAAGCCTTCCCTCTTTCAGCTTGAAGCCATTGCCCCTTGTCCTAGCATTACATTCCCTGACAAGCAGTCCCTCTCTCACTTTCCTGTATGACCCCTTCAAGTATTGGTATGCCACAATTAAGTCTCCCCAGAACCTTCTCTTCTCCAAACTGAACAAGCCCAACTCTCGCACCCTGTCTTCATAGAAGAGGTGTTCCAGCCCCTTGGAGAGAGGGGAAATTTAAGAGAAAGCAAGTATCATAAGTACACCTGGAAACTCTTAGAGCTTCCAGTTTTACACATGATTCTTCTTGGCATGCATTGCAAAGAAGTACTAGCACAATTTTAGCCAACCCATCCATTTTGTTGGACTCTTGCCACCTACCACCTTTAATTTCAATAATAGAGCATGTAATTTGAGATGTGCAGTTGTTTCTCCCCACATTCTTTTTCAGTATGGTACAGTTCACCTGTTAGGTAATAGCAATTCATCACACTCTGACAAATATCACAATAAAACTTCTCACTGAGTCTTGTGATAGGAGCCAAATCAAACCAAAAGAAAAAGTCTTGCACTCGTGTTTTGGACTAGACACAGACCTGTGTAATACCATCACAAATTCAATTACTTTGCACTGTGATTATTAATGACAGAACAACATAATGAGTCTGAGTAAAGATAAAATTCCTCTGGTTAAGCGGGTCCTTGCTGCTGAAATTTCTTTACCAAATTAAAGCACTTTTTCCCCAGGCATTTGGGAGGCTCATTAAAAGCCCATTTAAGCCAATGAGAATCTTCCCATTGACAGACATAAGTTTGAATTAGGTCCTCACAGCATTAAAATTGAAACACATGGGGGTCATTTTTTAGGAAGAACAATTTCCTAGTACTGCCTTGGAATTATTTCTGTACCTGCTTATGCATCCAGCACAGATTTGTGCACTCACATCAAGCAACTACACACAAATGCATATAAAGAAATATCACTACATATATACGTGCAATAATCCAATCTGCAGATATAAATTGTGACAGCAGATAATTCTAAATAGGTCTCTCAACTCCCATGGGTATGCCCTGAAGTATATACCTTATTTCTTCCTTTCTCTTACTCTTATTACTAAGAATCACAGCAATTTTGCACTTAAATTCCACACTCATAGCCATATAACTTTATCCACAAAAAGACTAAGCTACATTAAGGAGACGGTTGCCTAAATCCAACCTAATTCCCACTGTGGCTCCCTAATTCCGAAACCACTTCTCAAATTCCCCTATCACTGATCATCTAAGCCTGTATAATCTCTAGACATCTTTCGTTTTGACATTAAAGCTTTTCAGGTGCCAAAAGAATTGTGCCTTCCCCAGTGAATATTTCTCATTAACCAGGAGACTAAACAAGACACAGTCATCTCCTCTTCCTGAAACTTCTCAACAATTTCTTAAAAATATTTTTTGTGTCTGTGTATGTATCTTTTACATATATACACATATATATAAAAACACATACATGAAATAAAATTGAGTTTTATGACAGTGAGAGCAAGACTGAATAGGACTACACAACCTAAATTAAACAGTAATCTGGACAAACCTCGATTCCAGTCCCTCCTCTGACAGTTCTATATTATTGCACAGCATGGGACAAAAAAAACCCAAACCACTACTCAGATGTTAGAAGAGAAATAAAGGTCCCAAGCCTCAATGGTTACAGACTGTGGTTATCCAGTAGATTGTAGACATTGTTCTTCTCTGGCCTAATAAACCTTGAATTACACTGAGCAGAAGGAGCAATTTCAAAACAAATGTCTGCGTTTCTATCATTTCTATCCCCCTCCCACTTCCCTACTGGAAATTATGTACAGACTTTTAATGAGGATCAACTACTGAAAAAAGTTACCAGAGGAAGAGTTGACAAAATGACAAATTCAGATCAAGATCTGACAGCTTTCAGGAAGACGTTCTTCAGCAAAACCCCCAATATATTTCAGACACATTCAAGGTAGCTGCATAAAAACCATAACTGGCTACCTTGAAGAACTCAAATTGACCCACGCAGCCTCAAGGGTCCCTTTTTCTCTTAAGCTCTATGAACTTCAGTGAGTAACATGGGCATTTAGCTAGATGCAGTCAAATCTATGATGTTTCCAAGACCACTTTCTACCTTTATTGCAAAACTGTTTCAAAATTTCAAATTACTGCATGAGTTTTTCTGGACTGTGTCATGCAACTAATCAAATAATATGATCTCATAGGTCCCATTTGATTTAAAATTTCATGCACTGGCTCTTACTTTTATCTGCCAGAGACATTTTTATAGCCTGAGTATTTATCTAAAGAAAGATGCAAGTGGAATGCTTACAATCTAGCTGTTTGTTTACAAGTGGCACAGCCAACTTCCCACTTCCATGTGTGACATTACAAATGGAAATATCAACTGATTAGGGAAAGGCATCTGAAATAAGTGACACATTTTCAAAATTCTGAGATTATTTTCACAAATATAATCCAACTGGAGGTCTTTTTAGTTCAACTACATACCTCTTTCTAATAGCAAATTAAGATCTAAAACGTCTTGCCTCAAGCTGACAATATGTTCCTGCGTACAGCATACATTCTTACTTGAATATTATCTTAGATAAATGAAACTTGAAAAATGTATGCAAACCCATAGAAGTAATTGATTAATTTTATCTGTTTCAGAAAGCCATGAAGAGATAGGAAACCAGCAGAAACTTCAGTATGCCAAACTGCATTTCAGAGTTATTTACAAAATAACAAAGTGCTCTCTAGGAAACATTTCTAACACAGCAATATCAGCACACACACAAAAAAAGTCTTTTCATACAAGACACCAAGGTGATCCAAAGTTCTGTTAGCCAAGGTTGATAACAGCTATATTCCACTCACCAAAATAATTAGCGGCAAAATGTGCTCTCTGGCAGATCCTGCAAGCCCAAGAAAACATGTCAGAATTGTGGACACAACTTTTTTTTCAGTCCACTTGCATTGCAAAAAAATCAAATGTAATCTGATAAATAACTGGTTGAAATCTTGCCCAAAACAAGATCTATTTGGATCAGAATTATTTCTGCAGGAATAATATGGGTTGAATAATTTTCCTATCTCAAGTAATCTATCAGTGTATATGTATGAACAAATGCACAACCTTCTGGTTTGGGTTAGGAACACAGAGACACCATAAGACCAAAATCTTTTGAATCTAAATGCTACAGTTTAAAGCATAGCTTTGGAAGTCAAAGATGTATTATTTTACCTCAGGGGTTGTTGCCGCATTAACTTTCTTTATCTGATCAGAAACAGAAAAGCTTCAGATATATAAAAAGCTTCCAGCCTGTTCTAAGAAGATTTCTAACCCAATTTTGTAGCTCTAACACGGTAGAGGATTATATTCAACTCTGCATGGCAGACAAGGGGCAGCCAGTTGCTCATTTATGACTTCAAATGAGTGGTATTGGAGAGGGATGTCTTGGTAATACTGAAGTATATAGTTTCTAGAAATATTTGAAAGGCATATTTGGTGATCAGAAAAAGACCCCTAAACCTAGTTTAATATGAGATAATTATTGCTTTATTTATCAGTTTTCAAATAAATTTGTGCAAAACCAGCACATCTTGCATAGAAAAACATTTTCAATTACTTGCTACACACCATCTCTAAGAGGCTCATGTAATAGAAAAAGTTAACAGGTATCATAGTAAAGTAAAAATCACGGTACCAGTACACAAAAAACTCTGTCAAAAGTGTGAAATTTACTCAGCTGGCATTGATGAAGCAGAACCACACAGGAGCTGGGAGACTAGAATCAAATGGAACCCAGAGCCACTAAAGGTGGGGGCAGCTCCCCAACCCTGCTGCGTTTTGTCTGTGTTTCTAACTATCAGGTCATCTATCCTCTAAGAGCTGCAAATACTGTGGTACCTCTCCTGGCTGGTAGATTCTGGGTTTAGTGTTGCCTGTCTCTGATCTTTGGACACCCCATGTGAAAATGCTGTGAGGAGTGTGATATGCTGAGCACTTCTCTCACTCGTTGCCTCTATTCCTCTTGGGATTCTCTCAGCAAATACTTTATAAATACTTAAATCTTAAATAATTAATAAATAATTAATTGCACCTTTTTCTTTTATTTTCTTCTTAGTTTTTATTATTTATTTAAGACTTTAACAGGAAAGTAACAGAAATTATAAAAGTCTACCTAGAATCAAGAGTGTGTTAATTTTCTTAGCAGGTATATCCAGCTAATGGAATATATTCACAGCATTACCATATCAGCATGCTAATACCATTTGCAGAAAACTCAATAAGAGTTAATGAGAACAATAATTATTTGAGAGTGAATGTTGCCTTGGGCTTTATTATTCCTTTCTTATAATTTTGGGCTTCTTTGTTTTGGACTCTGTAGAATGGTAAACTGACTGCATGACTAAGTAATTGAATTTCTCTTATTACACACACACCCCATAAAGAGCATGTCGTACAGCGAGGGCTTCCATAATGTTTTTCTCCTTCTCAATGGATTATTCTAACTCTTTTCGTGAGAATGAGTCAGATTCTAACTACAAACACAGTACTGAATCAGTGCAAGGTCCACAAATGTTGGGTAGATATTCTTCATTTATTGGGGGTGCTCTGTAATAAAGAAAATTTGCCCCATAGACTGTATATTCAAAGAGAGTAAAGGCTGGTAGCAGCCTTGAATTAATTAGTAAATATAATCACATTAAAGCTTGAACTTAAAAATACACTGGTACAACATTAAGATGTTGGTCATTAAACCTGTTTAATTAAATTTAATTGAGTTCTCATATTATTATAGCTACAGTAAACTAACCACATTGTCTTGTCCCTGTACCCCAAGCCACATCAGGAGAAAAGAGAAAGATAAAGAGGAGAATAAAGAAAAATAAAATAAAAAAAGAAAGGAAAAATTGTCAGATTTAATCAGAGGTAGGCTGATTCAAAAAGTCGTTGAAAAGTACCTCATATCAGAGCTGAGCTTTGTGAAATAAAAGTATGAGATCTTTACAATCACAGAGGCAATATATATTAGGTCAATTTTCCTAACCTCTCAATCCCCTGTGAGTGCTAACTTGTAACTTCTGTTACATACTTTTTTTGTAACTAACATGGAATTATTTGTCTTTAGGGCACATTCAGATATCTAGTGGCAAACAATTTAATATTAAATATCAGCAAACAGTAAAGGAAATAACATTTAAATACTTGGACAAGTGCATAAAACATGACATGCTCTTTTGTAAAAGTTTTCTTTCTGTGTGTTTGAAATGTGCTTAATTTTCTCTTTTGGAAATTCTACAACATAAGTCACTCAGAAATATAAAAAAGGGAAAAGTCAGTCATGTCTGAAATACAAGTCAACATTCACTTTTGTCAACACTGTATAGATTCCCTAATGAAACTACATTTGAAGCCCAAGAACTGACATGTCACAGTGCTGAGTTATGACTCCATTTTAGCGGCATTTCCAATGAACTAAGTAGATAAGGAGAACTCTGTATGTTAATAGCTCCACTTCTAGAAGATGACCTGGCCTTCATTTTGTTCCTGGGTTAATTCTTCACACAAAATTATTGTTTACCACCGCTAGAAATGCAGTCTAAGCTTTACCTTTTCCAACCAGGAGCTTAGAAGGGATGTTAGAAGCACCTATGTGCTTTTCCACAAAAGCAGAATGTTTGATGGGAACTCGTCAGTTCAACTAGATTTAAGTGTCTGCTTTCCATATTTTTCCCTCAAAACAATATCTGGGAAATAAAAAGATTTTGATTTAGATAACGTTACTGGAGCATTTCATAGCAGTTAGAGATAAATTACCCTATACCTTCATTCTTCAGCGAGGTGCTCAAATGCTTTAAGGAAAGACTGTGATGCCTTCTCAAACATAAATTGGCTGGCAGAGGCATAAAAAATATAGATAAATGGAGGCATGAGACAGTAAAATAAGAATCCTTTGAGATATTGTGACAGTAGTCCCACACACTAAAGATTAATACAAAAAAATGAGGGTTTGATTTTTCACCAGAAGTTCAAATTTTTCCAAGGGAAAAGTCCAATTTCAAACCAGTTCAAATCACTAAGACTTATAATGTTTAGAATAGATCCTGGCAGTTCTCTGTGCAACAAGTGCCACTAAATTTTTCACCTTGCTCAAGTATTTTAAGGATCTCTGGAGATGGTTCCCAAAGGCTTTGTACTAAGATGCTCATTCAGGCCTTAGATTTTTTTGTTGTTGTTCACTTAAAGCTCATAAATAGCATACCTTCGGCTACATCCAACTTCACTCAACCACTTTCAAGATTTAATGTAANGTCAGGGATATTTAGCAATTAAGAAAAATTTAAAGCTGGGGGGCAAACTTTTTTTTTTTTAAAAAAAGGGTTTACACAGCTTGAATCTCCCATTTACACTGTAAAAGCTGCCATAACATTTTGCTGGCTTTTAAGTATCACCATCACCAAAAATGTCAGAGAATTGTGGATTGAAAGGCTGTCACACTAATGAAAGTAACATGATTGAAAGCCTTGTCAGTCTAGTTAAAAGATAAGGAAAGTTTATAATTTTTGTAATCAGTGAATCAAATTTATACAGAAAAGGGGACAAAGGCACATATACTGCAACTCTTGGAAGACACGGAATTGATAATAGTTAATCCTATACAACAGTGTGCATTTTGCTAGAGGTCATTCTATAGAAGCCAAGGAACACAACAAAACTATCTAGAGTCACTATATACATGCCATCAGATTAAGTAATGTTCATTAATTCCTCTCATAGTAGTAGAAATATTCTTACGTTATGGCTGAAAAGTCCTGTTATCAAACCACTTATCAAACTTCTATAAGTCTTTCCTAATTGAAATCAGCTCTTCTATTAGGTATTTATGTGACTGACTCCTTTACCTTTCTTTTTAGGATACCAGTATGAATAAGATAGAAAAAAAATGGTGGAGAAACTCAGAAGTGCTACTTGAAATCAATTTATACAGTGAACCAAAATGTCACCCTCATAAATATTTATAACAGAGGATTTCACATTATATGTTCAGCACTGAATGGTGTATGTTATTCTTATTAATGTTTCATAAACATTTGTACAAAAAACAATATGCTTTACTTTGCTTCTAAGTATTAAGTAGAATTATAGCAGCATCTGCTTCCAACAGTTGAGTGCACAAGCTATTCATGCCCTGTCGTAAATTCCATGATGCATTAAGATGCCATTAAATGTACCTTCTGTGGTTGTCTCCTCATTTACATACCTTGTAAATCATCAGGTAAAAATCAAGTGAGCTGTGGAGTAATCTCCTGCACTCTTCCCTTCTGTCACAGAATCCAGTGCCATCCACATCTTCCTCTATCAGGAGCATCACCTATCAAAATATGAAGTCAATGATTTCAATGATTAATTGCTAAAGGCAATTTGACTTATATTTTTTAACAAGTTCATTCTCTTAAAGAAACAAAATTTGAAAGCCAAGATGTACAGGCAAGCCAGAAGACATGAGCATTTTGGTGCGCCTTTTTTTCCTCAAGGATCCTCATTTGAGACTACTACTTCTCTTAAACAAATTTTAAAATAACCACAAACAAAACCCCCAAAAAATAGAGGAAGGAAAGGGAGTTGTAACAAAAGCCTGTTTCTTTGTGGGGTTTCCCACAAATAGAGTCTCTTTAACATGCTTTCCACACTGCCTCTGTACGTGAGAAAAAAAGTGATGGAGAATCTCAGCTTTGGCTGAACTAGAACAAACCTGGAGGAACATCTTTTTCCTTGATTCCAGTATTGTTCCCTTTCTGTTTCAATCCTTCTAACTACCAAAATGATTCCTTCAATCCAACTTTTATGGAGATAGCTGAAAAAGGTTTCCTTTTATGAAAGTGCCCAGACAGTTTCCTGCATTGCCTGGCAGGACAGATTTGTAAGTGTTGCAGCTGTAACTCTTCTGTCTACAGATTATATCTCTCACCGCTCAGTTAATTCAGCCTTTAATGGTCAGGAGCTTGGAAATGGGCACCTGCACCTGGGTACCAGAGTTGGCAAAGCAATGTGCTGCTGGCAGAAAATCCTGTTTGCTTGATTGTTTCCCCTCCAACATTCAAATATTCCAGGCCTCAAAAATTAGTCAGATCATCTTTCTCTGAACTTAACAATTACTTCCATGCATTTCTCATGAGCTTTGTTCTTTCTATGATCCAGATAAAAGGGTGTAACCTATAGAATATTGCCCAATATCTTTATTGTGTTGCAGCATCCTTGAAAGGAAGCAATCTGGTGAACTGCAAGTCCTTAAGTCAGCAACAAAGGATGGAAATGAGGGAGGGAAGGAGAGAGAATGGCAGGCAAAACTACATGCACATAGTCATCCAAGGTGAACTGCAAGACTGCTAGAGGTAACTCATTTATTTCATTTAGAATCTGTCGACTTCCATTGGAAAATGTGTTTTAAACTTAAGAAAAGGAAACATCTTTACTTCAGGGTCAGACTTTGATCTAGGACACGACTCCCTTGCTATGAGAATGCAGCCCATGGGAGTTCTTAGCATCCTTTCTAAAAACAACAGTTCTTAAAATGATCAGATCACAGGGTTTTTTCCCTCAGAAGGAGAAGGAAAAAAGGGAGGAGGGAAGCTAATAAATAGTATGAAGTTTCTTACATTTAGTGACAAATGTTATGAAAAAGCCCACAGCCCTTTGTAACTGATGCTTTCTCCTTGACTGTCATCTGTGTTTATACCATACTTATCACTCTTTGCAACCCTCAGCCCTTGAACTCCTTCTGAAAGGAATAAAGAGAAGCATCTAACATGCTTTATTACTGAACACCGAGGCTCTTCTCTTTAACTTTCAAGAAATAGTGGAGGAGGAGGACTGGGAATCTTCTAAAGATTAGAAGAAACAGATAATAAATTGGGGTTGATAGGTCTGCTATAAGTGTGCAGGTACACAGAAGAGCCATCACAGGTGAAATGGGGACAACTGTGCAAACTGAGGCCTCCCAGGTCAAACAGAGCTTCCGACAGAGAACCCATTTCAAGTCAGCACTTCAAATAGGAGGAAGTCAGGTTTAAGTGGATCAGACACCCTAATGAATCCAGGTAACCAATGGAAAGCCCACTTTTACAGGTATCTCCTGTCATTCAGAGATGGATATAACTATTCAGCACTATTAGTAGAAATATTAACTTGAAAGACAGATGAGGACTTTCTCAGCCTTACATGATGATATGAATAAAGTTGCAGTGACAAGCCAATGACTTTGGGTATCAGTTCAGTTGCAGCAATGGCAATTGCTCTTCCCTCTGAGCTCCCACACAGTACTGGGTGGACAATCCCATGGAGATGTCACTGTCTTCATGACGGCAAACCCTGCATTGGACAGTTGGCCGCCTGTGCCACTGATAACCCTCATCATCTATTTAATTATTATCTAGAAGCAGAGGCTATCTTTGCTTGGGAAAAGCTCTTGTCATTATAAATACTTAAACCCTTTTCACATCTTCTTACAGCATTTTTACCAACCTCTGTAAACAGTTTACAGGTCAACCATCAGTGCAAAGTTTTCCTGCTACTTTTTCAGTGATTGCCAATACTGCACCTTTTCATTTTATCATTTAGGAAAGCAGTGAGGCTGCCAGTTGACCCACTTGATTTTTAAATTCTAGTTTAAAAACCCCCTAACCCGTGCTTGCATTGGGACAACTCTTCCTGATGCTGAGTGTAAGTGGAGCACTGAGGGCACTGAAAACTTAAAGCAGACATTTGCTGTTTAGAAATTACTGCAGTTGCTTTAGCCTCCTCTGCCATTACAGCATCTCCATGTACTTAGTGTTATAGGCTCTTACTGCAGCCTCACAGCTAAGAGCATTTAAAAATAGATTTGCATCCTAGTCTAAATTCAGAGTACCACTCTATCTCCATTGAGAAAGTCTTCAGTTTTACTGTCCCACAAAACAATGCTCCCTTCCTAATGCTATAGACACCTCTAAATACTCATTCCTAAATAGATTGACAATAATCTGTGAATCACTCAGACTGTGCATTTTTAGTCCTAACTTCAAAAGCCAGATTCTGCAATTGCTTACACCTGGGCAGAGTTCAGTCCAAGGCTACAAAGACCAACAATCTGCCCACATGACTTTATTTCCAGCAAACTGATCTCAGAAACATTTCTGACTCTCTGAGAACATCACCAATGTGTATAAATAATTAAAAAGCCTGTCTAAGAAAAATGCTTGAATCATCCTTTTTTTTTTCTACCTATATTTCACCCAGTACCATCTGACTGCGGTCCATGACTTATGTTCCCGTGCACTACCACAACATAAATATGTCTTTTTGAAGTGGTTGGAAAGCATAAGGAAACACAGAAGCACAACCTAATGCTGAACATCAAAAATCTATTAATTCATATTAACATAAATGCAAATATATATATACTGTACTGGTTTTGGCTGGAATAGTTAATTTTCTTTCTAGGACTTGGCGCAGTGCTATGGTTTGGATTTATTTTGAGGATAATGTTGATAACATACTGATGGTTTCAGTTGTTGCTACGTAGTTGTAATGCCTACACTAAGTCAAGGACTTTTCAGCTTCCCACACCCTGTCAGTTGCACAAGGAGTTGGGAGATTTGATCCAGCCTGGCCAAAGGGATATTCCCAACCATAGAACATCAGTTACATTCTATACGTGACTGGAGAAGCTACTCATGAGGTTGGATCCCTGCTCAGAAACAGACTGGGCATTGGGTTGGTTTGGGTTTTTTCCCACAATTGGTGAGAAATTGTATTTGTTCATCACTGGTTTAATTTTTTTTTTCCTTTATTATCCTATTAAACTGTTTTTATCTCAACGCATGAGCTTTTTTCCCCACATTCTTCTTTCCAGGGAGGGGTAAGTGGATGTGTGTTACTTAGTTACCAGGTAGGGTTAAACCATGACATATGCATATCTACTTCTATCTATTTCTTGATCTTCCTAACTTCAGATTCTTTTTGTTTATTGCCTGCACACAATTAATTAACAATATAATTGTTCCTTACTTCCTTTTTTTCCTCCAGGAACACTATGTTTTGTGACACACATGCAAGAGTAAGAGAAAAGAAGAATTTGCTATGGGATTTTTGGGGTTTTTCCTCCTGGATGAGTAAATTGAAAAGAATTACTCAAAGGTGTACTGAAAAAAAAAAAACATATTTGAAACCAAAACAAAACTTTAACTATACCTGAACTTATTTTCACTCATTTTTCCCTAGAGGAGTTTTTAAAAAACATTTGCACTGCTTTTGGCTTGGGTTATTTTTTTCCCTACTCCCTTTCAGTTTGATATTCAAATAGGAGAGGGAAAAAACCTCCTAAAAACAACAGAGCTTTTGCATACTTGTAAAGTTATATTCTTGAGGGAAATTAATCTTTTTCACAAACATTTCCACATCTTCAAAAGGAAAAATGTTTTATTAGGAAAAAGAAAAGCAGACAAATGTTATAAAAGGTACTTTAAGCATATCTCAGTTGTATTTATGACTCTGAAATGTCTGCTATCTTAGTGCTCTCTGCTCTGTTAGGTTATTCAGCTGCCAACTGTCCTGCATTTCATATCCTTTACAGGCATTTAACATATATAACATTTCATTCTGGCACTGAATTTTACTTTTTCCTTCAGATTGCCATATCATCTCTATTTCTTCCCTATTTATCTAGGTATTTGACTAACACAAGTTACTATAACGTTTAGGAGTTGAGCTCTGTACGTTTACTACTTTGCCCATCATGGTTTTGACTGAATACTATGGCTTTGCTACACATTTTCCATGAAAAGTCCCTACTGGACATTATATAAAATGCTCCTCTTCAGTTGTTAGGAGATTTTCTTATTATTTTTAAAATTTATTTTCCTTTGTTGCTTTCAAGCCTCATCCAGCTATTTCCAGCTCTCTTCTTCATGGCAATCACAGCTCTCATGCCACCAGTTCTTGACAGGTCTGACATATGAAGCCAGGGAGGTGGCATCTTCTTCTACAGGTAGCCAAAGCCAAGCTGGGTGCATTCAAGAAACCTATCTTTTCCTGCCCCAACATCCTAGAGTGGCTTTCTGATCCCCTGTCCTTTCTTTTTATACCACTGAAATCAGAAATTATCTTTCTTACAGAACATGCAGAAATACTCTCACCATGTTAAGCTACACAGAAGCTGTCTTGGGTTTGACTAGAGAAATACTGTTTTCTGTATCAGACTTGCTTTGTTTATGGCATAAACAGAGGGTCAAAACTGTCATTTTAATGTGGAAAGCAGTTTTGCACAGCACACAGACACACAAACACTTATGATATGAAATAACATTGTAGCCATATGCAGCTTTACTCTCAAAGCAAAAACATCTCCCAAAAGATTACATTCTCAAGTAGTGTGCTGTTGTGATCTGAAATAAAACAGTGTACATGTATAATAGTAGTGGGATAGCATTCACTTCAAAAGTAACTAACAGTGGAATAATAATAATTTGCAAAGTGCTGGCTGCCATTCAAAACTGTCCTGAAACCATTCAAACTGCTTGATTGAATAAACTAGCAAACAGCTCCTTTCTTCCCTCTCTCTGCCAAAAATAAAAAAGACAAACACATTATGGCTCATGCTTCTAATTTATGTCATTCTGACATTCAGACATTTGAATTTTACCAGGCCCAGGGCCTGTTTCTGAAAGTCTGAACATTATTTTAAAGAGATACCATTTACTATGCTTTGTGCTAAACTCTTCTCCAGTTAAAGACCACAGTATCATGACTGACCCCACTAAAGGTAGAATGGACTGAATCAAAAAATAAGTGTCAGCCTAAAGAAATCACAGAATCATTAAGGTTGGAAAAGAGTGCCAAGATAATCTAGTTCAACCATTCCCCTACCATAAATCTGGATTATGATTGCTGTAGGTACACAGTAACTAGATCTTCTGGGAAGAGCATGTAGTATTTAAATAACAAAGGAATAGCCAACTCAGTGTCATGAAAACCTCCAGCTCATTTCTAGAGGAAAAAAAAAAAAAAACCAACACAACAGCTCCACTGCCAGTAGTACCGGATTCTTTTTGTAGTCTGGGCACAAGTAAGGTGATTTATGATTTCTTCAGAAATTCAAGTGGAGAAAACCCTGGTTTAAGTTACATTTTTTATGGATTTCAAATACAATTCTTTAACATGATGCATTAATTGCCTTTCTGCACCAGCTCCAATATCTTTTAGGAAAATTCTGTTGTTGCACCCTATACTACTCTTTTAGTTAGATGTGCTGAAAGCAAAGTTTTAATGGTGCGTGAGAGAGAACTTGGAAGTTATTGAAGGATCAAAAGAAAGTTCATATTTCACCTGATTAGGTACAAACCTTGAGTTGGTGGCTGCTGAATGGCAAGCAACAAGAGCATAGATTCAATCTACAAGCAAATGCTTTTCACTATACCTAGTCCTAAATCCAGTAATCCCCAAAAACAGAGTAGAGAGAAAAAACCAGCTACAAAACCTACTGGGAATGAATGGGTCTGCTACCTGTTGAATTTTCAAGAAACAGGTGTTTCTATTTCCCAAAGTATATCTCTAACACAGAGCTGGCTTCCACCTCCTGTCAGCATATGTTTTATTTATTCATTTATTTAATATTGAGAGGCAGCATGTGGGAGAGAGAACTACATTTTACTGGAGCACCAAGATTCTGAAGCTCTAATTAAATTTAAAGGGCCTCTTACTTCCACTCCTAACTGGTCAGATTGCCCTGGTCCTAAGAGAAAGCTGTTAGAATACTAGTAGCTATGCCACCAAGCTCATAATGACTTTATACATCAATATACAAATGACAAAGCTGCGATAAATTGGAAAATTCTACCTTAAGTTAAATGTTTTTAAAAAACCTACTGAGGATAACTTATCCCTGTTAAGATCCTAAATTTTGACCAATGTATTCTCAGCTTATATCTACTTTTTTTTTTTAACCAGAGTAGAGGTGTGCAATAGTAGTAGGTACAACAGCGACAGTTTGATCCATTCATCCCAAACACTCCTCCGGTAAGCACTTGTGTCTAGAACTGTCATCCACCAAACCCTGCTCAGCAGCCACTGCTGTGAGCAACACTTGAGCTCATGAGATATCACCACCAACACACCAAAGACTTTGCTCCCCTCTGTGGCCCACACAGCTTCAACAGGTCCAAAGAGGCTTAAAAGTGGAGTTAAAAGCTTTGCTCTTTTCTTCATAGACTTTTTAAAAGACCAGACATTCAGAGTTTTCCCAATTCAATTCAAGCAATTGCTTTAATAATGCAATCCACCCTCATTTGGCAAACACCAGTAATTTATTGAGATATTTCAACAGATGATTTATTCTGCAGGATCTCTTAGTCATCTACATATTTAAGTGGTATAACTTGTAGACATTAATGGTTTTAATAGAAATTTAGCACAAATTTAATACAATTAAATACATATTTTTAAAATGTATTGCTCCTTTCCCCCTCTTTAACATAAATTAGAATGTAAGCTCCATCTTCCACCTATTTTATGACTCCATACTTTTCCCTGTCTAAATTTGAAGGAATTTTGAAAGAAAATAAAAGATATCTCCATCTACATGTTAGGGAAGAAATTAAATTTACTATTTCCCAAAATTTGCTGAAAGTCTAGCAAAAGTATCCATGGTTTAGAAGGAAAAAAAACAAAAACAAGCCAGTTGCAGTAAGTGTGTGTGAGAAATCATATAGGCTATTCCTTATTGCCACCACAACAGAATAATGTTTTTAAACTGGGTATTCAGACAGAGCAATCAAGAATGCACTGGTACTTCCCAAAGAAAATAGAAACTTTTACAGCTGCTTATGCTTCAGAGTCCTGAGACACAGTTTATTCACTTTCTGGTTGAAGTCTGTAACAGTTCTGTAGATGGATTTCATTAACATGATCTTCATTGTTTCACTTCTAGGTCCTCCCTACTTATTAACCCTGAAGAGAGCCAGTGCTTGTTAATGGTTGAGCAGTCATATGCAGATCAAAAACCTAACAACCTCAAAACCTCAAGTATAAGGGGAGAGCAAAGAAAGGAGAAAAACTTTTGAGAATTTAAACTTGTCCTCCCCTGGTAACAGATGTGAATCAAAATCTACCAATGTGAACTGGAAGTTCTGTATGAGGTCCTAAAATCTACCCAAAAATGCAGTTGGCTCATATGGCTACTTCAGTTTAAAGTTCTGAAGTTCACTTTAACCCTGCTCAGCAGCTGGCACCAATACTTGTAACTTCTAAGTCTAGATAAATGTCCATCCCAGGGAAAATCTAGTTTAGGCCATGATACATCATGAAGGGTTGCATGCTACAAGATACTAGGTTACTACCAAGTTTCCACAAAGAGTCAGCCATACTCAGGAACTCAGGTAAAAGGACTGTCACAGCTTAGCCCCAGGCATCAGCTGAACACACCAGCAGCTCACTCACCCCTCCCCCAGGAGGACAGACAACCCCCACAGGTTGGGGTAAGGACAATTACTGACAGGGCACCATGAAAGGGGAACAACAGAGCCCATGACAGAATACGCACACACAGTGATGCCACAGAGCACTTCACCAACCTGACAAGGTGATAACAGGCAACACTTCATTGACTACAATTGACACAACAGCCCACCACTCTCAGACTGTCCTGGAAGCACCCAAGAACACCCCTCCCCAATCAGCCCCTTTTATGGGGGAGTGGTGTCAGGTGGTGTGGAAAAAGCCCAGCCTGACTCAGTTCACCTGGGCTGACTCAGCTCACCTGGGCTGGCTGCTTGGGGAAGTTAACTCTGTCCTGGTCAGAACCGGGACAAAGGTCTTTTTTTATTTCTGTGTTTTATATGCCCTGAGTGACCTGAGAGCCTACATCACAGTGCCTGCTAAGCGGCGCAGTAATACTACAGTTACGCTGGTGATGGTCCGCAACAGTATACACTAGCACGTTTTTCTGATCTGACAGGCATCCAGCAAGCAGTTAGGAAAAACAGTACAGAGTTAAGTCATTAAAATGCTCTTATGTCAAGAATCTCTGGCTTTCCTGCAACACAGAAAACTTTGCATTCAGCCTCACAAAAATGAATGCAGCAGCAGCATGTTAGTGATATCTTTCAACTCACATTATGCAATGTAAGTGGGATTTGGGCACATTTGTCCTTTTCGGTCAGAAAAATTTGAAGCCATATCACAAGTAACCCTGCAAGCTTCTAAGTAAATGCAGGAAACTCCTGCAGCAGCCAGATTAAATGAAATATTGAAACACCAGCCAGTGCATCTCAAATACAAAAAATCCAATGGCTTTCTGATAAACAACACACCCTTATCCCATTTCCACCAGTGCTAAAGCCTAACATGCATCAGCTGGCATTTCTGCCTTTGTGGAAGGATACAGTTTGACCTAAGTAAATGATTGTATAATTTAACAGGCAGTAATGCTTGATGAAAGTCTTGCCTCACAGCCAGTTTTGCACCCACAGCAAACACTTCCTGCATTACTGTGAATACTAATTTTTCCAAGTATCACTTTCTACAAGTTCCGTGTTTTTGAGTTAATTACCTTTCTGTGAGCATGATTCAACGTTAATAAAAGACATAGTTAGGTCATCTTACTGGTGTAGGTTTTTTCCTCATCGTACAGTTTTCTACAGCTTTACTGAATCCAGCACCAAAGCCAGTGGGAGTCTTGCTGGCCCCATGCGCCAACACTGCTCCCGTCAAAGGAAGCTTTTCTTTCATAAAGTACAAAATTCTGTCCTCTTCAGCTTCCTCCTTGGACCTTCACTTTATTATACCTACAGACTCAGCCAAGGGCAGCAGCTCACACTCTTTCAGTGATTTATTTTTCTTCTAACAGATTTAGATTTTCACAGGATAGTTAAAGCCATTTTGGTTTTAATCATGACTAACGATCTTCAAGTATTTTTTTTTAAATGCATCTACTTAATCATTAAAATTATGTATAATTAGAAATATCTGTTTTCAGTATACATTTTTTTTATTATTCTCTTATTCCTGGATGAAACGCATATTAATTCATAATTCTAAAATAAAATTTAAGTTATTCTGCTCTAAATATCTTTAAAAATAAATGCTGGCTCTTGTTTATGAAATATGTCTTCAGTATTGATATTCTATTTCCTTTCCTGGCTTGGTGGCAGTTGGAAGCTTGCAGATGATAAAAACACGGCGGTTTTTAATATCCGCATAATTTTACACTTTATTTTAAATTTATTACATATTAACAAACTCAACTATATAAAGCAAATAAAGCATTCCATAAAACAAAATATAATTGCACAGAAAAGGAAGTTGTAGCAGAAACCAATAAGAAATCATTCCAATTATACTAATTCTACAAATGATTATATTTTTAAAAATTAATACCACAGGGCTATTCTACACTCCATGCTTCCATTCAGTGAAATTACATGCCAGAGAGAAGAGTAACATTGTGATGAATGAGCACTTCTGTGTTTTGGTACAAAGAAACTGACTTGCTTTGTTTTGAAAAGTCTTCAGAAATCTACCTCTTAAAATTCATATCCTCTGCAATTCCCAGTGAGAACGGTTAATCTCCCATATCAAGTTCAGGCATGCAAAAAAAATGATCCCTATAAGAAGCACTTAAGTTAATTCGTTTTGCTTTGTTCCTCCAGCTTCAAGTCAGTGCAGAATAATCGCACATTATGTGGATCAGACCATTTCAAAATAACATTGTGCTTTCTGCTGGACTGATACAGTTTTCCAAGTCTCACATTCCACTGAGCACTTAACTTCATCTGGCATGTTAAAGATTAAATGAAATTCTGAAATCTGGGATGAATAAAGACCTGTAAATTGGCCAACAGAATTGTCATACGAAACAGAGAAGGCCATTTATTATCTCTCTGCCACAGCTGACCCATCTGCAAAATAAGGACACCAAACTACCTCAATGCTGCACTACAAGGCTTTCCATTTATAAGCTTTTCCAAGGTCTCTAAGTACACATGTGGAAAACATCAACCTTAAGTCTTATTAAAGGCTAGCACCTGAACAGACTAAGCAGTAACAGAGCAATTGTGATACCACTATCTTTCTTGATAAAGAAAGCAAGCTTTCTTCAAAATTTAACTGTTTATGATTTATCATTGATCTTTAGAAACTGCTTGTATGGCCAAGAATTCAATTTATGGAGCAATACTTTAAAAGCTAGCCATGGGAGAAGCAAGGGGACTTTAAACTGACAAAACATTTATTTTCTTGGAAGTCATTAAAGTTGTTGTTTATCTTCCTTTCACATGTCTATCTCACAGACCCTTTTGTTATTTTCCAATGAGCACTGTTCAGTCACATTTTTTCTAAAAGAACTGGATTAGAAGAGCAGATATGGAATTGCAGGATGGGGTCTGCCCTGATGGCCCAGAAGAAGAAAGATGCTTTAGGCTCGCAGGCACGGTGCAGTACTGAAGTAGGTGATGGCTGAAATAAAAGGAAGTAGGATCAGCTAATGTAAGACTGCTTTTCAACTGTGTTCCTTTCAGGAGAGGAAGCCATTTGAAAAGCTGAATAATACCCAGCAGTAGCACTGGTGGACAAATAAATTTAGAATTTGTCCAAATGTAGATTTTAGGAGTTAATAGTGTTTGTCTTAGGTCACCTTTGCCCTTTAAATCTTAGAAACATAGAATGGTTCGGGTTGGAAGGCACCTTAAAGATCATCAAGTTCCAACATCCTGCCATGGGCAGGGACACCTCTCACTAGACCAGTCTGCTCAAGGCCTCATCCAACTTGGCCTGGAAGACCTCCAGGGAGGGGGCAGCCACCACCTCCCTGGGCAACCTGTTCCAGTCCCTCACCACACTCATAGCGAAGAATTTTTTCCTAATATCCAATCTAAATCTACCCCCTTCCAATTTAAAACCATTCCCCCTCATCCTATCACTGCATGCCCTTTTAAAAAGTCCCTCCCCAAATACAACCCTTGGCTCAAGTTAGACACATGTAACTTGCAACCTCCCAAAGCCCCTTGTCAAAAGTACTTTAATAACACTGAGGAAAATGTGAGAGGGCTCACACTTCTGAATCTGTAATTCACCAGTGAACTACGAACACGTACTTCTCTGTTTACTGCAAATCAGAAGAAGCAGGGGGATAAGAATGAACAGCAGATTTGCATTCCCTTCTCTCATCTTTCTCTTATTGAATGAAAATTGGAAAAATGGGGCATCATCCAGATCTAACTTTTTTTTTCCTCCTAAGGGAGCATCTGAAAGCTCTGTATCAACAGAATTTTGTCTTCCAAAATTCCCATCTCTGTACAAACAAGGTACCTAGATTAGTTTTTCTTTTAAAATATGTTCTTCTTAGTCTAAAGAAAAAACACAAGTAACCAATACCCAAATATAATCCTCTGCTAAATACATGTCATTTGTTTAATTATGGAGACAGAGGGGATGATGATCGAAGATAAGGAGGAGAGGAAACATGAGAGACAAGTTAACATTCAGAAGCCAGGCTGACTAAAGCTCTGGACAAAACAGTGCATTTAGAATTTGCTATTTTTGCCCTTATCCAGGGGCAGCAGAGTTATGCCCCCACTTCAAGAACCTTCAGAAGATCATTTTGTTTAATAAGTTCAAAGATCTGAGAAAAACATTTGCCAGGAAAAATACCAGAGGAGCTTGGCTTTCAAAGTGATTCAAACACAGCTTTTTACTACAAAGTGTCTTTTCAATTAGGATGCTAGGAATCAGAGCAGGCTAAGATGTAAGGTAATGAGGGCAGGCATGACATGGCAGCCTTAGGGCTCCATGGGATTTTCCTTCAACATTTGATTCAGCCCCTTGGAGGAACCTGCAGTGAATCTGATAGTAGGTGCTTGATTCTCTTCCCCCGTGCCTCAGCTTTCAGGTCTTGTGCACTCTGTCATACCTCCCCACCCATCGTGCACACACCACCACAATTACAGAGCTTTTGTTTCCAGGAGTTCACCAGTTTATTCTTTAAGAAAATAAAATAACTTTATTAACATGAGGCCAGACCTGTTTCTAGTCACTGGGAGATTAAACAAGGGAGGGTGGGATCATCTGAAAGTCTCTGTGTGATGGAAACATCAAGTAATGACCTTTATTACTAATGACCTAGGCCCTCCAGCAATGAACCTAGACAACACTGATTAAGAGAGAAGCCTGCTGCTTTTTACAGGCATATAAAATAAAAGGAGTCTTTGTGCTAATAGAGAGGGGTATGACACAGAAGGCAATGTAAAAATGAATGAGCTATAAAAAGAAGGGATTTTTCCTCCTTTGTGGAAGACAATAAGAAATTAATCCAGAGATATAAAAGCTTGAATCGCAGTTTCATAAAACATTGCAGAAGCAGATCTTTACAAGGTAACATTAACTAAATCTCACACTGCAGATTTGCAGAAAAAAACCAGTAGCTTCCTTCCAGGTATTGTATAGCACAGAAACTTAAGCTTAACAAAAATAACAACTGCCACCCTTATAATAAATAACTGATCCTAAATATTTTTGCATCATATGACCATTTAAAAAAATAAAATCATGGAAATCTTACCTATTTCTACTAATACTGTAGCTAAAGCTTCCAAAAGGCCTATCTTGGTTTTGTTATGTGACTACGAAGTCCTTAGGCTGCAACAAAGTCATGAAGAGTCATAGGACACAACTGGTTGTTAAAGACACCTGTTCTGGGAATATATCTTCAATGGAAAATGTTCTCATCTAATCTATGCCATTCGCAGTACCGCACTATAAAAGCACTAATAATACATAAAGTTTTTTAATATTAAGTAGCTACAGCTTAAAGCCATCATTAAGAGCTTGAGCATTCATGTTCACATTTATGACAGGCACTAGACATTGCAAGAGAAATGTGAAGAGCATGCTACAAAAACAGTTCTGTGGGAAAAGATGTCAGAAAAGCTTCAAATAGGGAAAATCCAGGAAGGCAAGTGGATAACACGTGACAGCTAACATCAAAAGACAAGACTACTTTTGTGTCCACTACCAGACAGTTTGGGGTTTATCAATTGATGATGAAGAGCAACACAAATTCTTAGTATCATCAGGCTATTTCTAATTATATGGATATATGGAATTTGGTAGACTTCAGGTGATGCTAAAATATGCCTGCTGCCACCTTTGTTGTATTTGCAATGCAATCAGAATATTTTTTTCCCATTGAAGAAAGAAGTGATTGCCACTCTGACAACAAGCAAAGGTCTTTCAGCCTAAAAGTTCTCCTCAAATTATTCCAGATTTGGGAAGTTAAATCTGAGTCTCAGAAATTTAGATAAAAGATAGAAAATTAAAAGAGAGAAACAAAGTGGCTGTTTAGTATATTACTTCTGTTTCCCCAGATTTGAAGAGTAGCACACAGAAATCGGAATGGAAAGAGGAATGGATGGTGGCCTTTGTAAAAGATGATACATCTTCCTGTTGGCTTTGACCTTTATCACTATATTTATACATATTAATGTCACCCATCCTCTTTCAGTCTTGACCTCATCACAATTTCAACACTGCTTCATACCTTGCAATTGTTCTTTTGATACAGGGGTGCTGTCTAGAACATCTCTGTTATATGCATGTGTATATACGTAGTAATACCTGGTTTTAGACTAATACCATATGAGCTTATACCTGACTTGTTTAAAACTCATGACAAATTTAATTGTTTATTCTGTTTACGTATTCACATCTCTCTTAATCCAGCACTTTATATAAACAGAGAGCCTGTAAAGTTAGCTGTCATATGCCAAATTAGGGTTTAAAATACCTTTTTACAGGACAGATCAAACAACAGAAAATATTCCTATACCTTCCTATAGTCTGGTGTATACACAAAGTTATCAATTCATGCACGTGATTACCCAGGGAAATGAGCAGACAGCTTTCTTCAGGTGTTCGACTCTTATCGGGGATATCCTAGGACTGTTTTGAGCAGGGAGGGTAGGACTCCTTTCTCCTGATGACCCCTCTGATGTGTTCAGGACCACAGCAGGACTTCCAACGAGTCTCCCAAGCGGTACAACAGTCAGAATCTCCTTCTTTTGACTCACTGGGGCAGTCACATGCTGGTGGCTGGTCTTTATCCATCACACCACTCTTCAGTGCACACAAGGCTCATCACTGTATCATTTGTTGTTACTTGGACACTTTCTCCCTGGACTACTCTTTAGTCTGCAGTGTTTCCCCAGGTGAGAAAATGGAACAGGCAACACATCTTCTCCGGGCACCCCAGGAGCTTTCATGTTTATCCTTTTAGGACTCTCTCATTCTCAGTGTTGGTTTGTCACGTCAAAATTCAACAAATGAGAAAGTCTTTCTCCTAGGTATTTGTGCATGGCATGAACATGAGGAATATTAGTCTCCAAGCCTCTCATAGTACTTTTTCCAGGGACAATCTTAATCTTTCAGGACTGAGCTGTGATTGATGCCACCCAGTGAAATTATAACTGTTCAGAAACGACTTTCATACATGCTTTATGAATAATCCTGTGCACAATGTGACAATGCATTAAATGTATTTTGCAGACCCACAAAGATGATAACTATCTGTATGTCCTCTGCATCATGTCTACAATTTTTTTAATTCTTTCTTTAGCCAGATTCATCAAGAAAAATTCAGCCTTTGTGGAAATATGCTCCCTCAGTCTTTGTATTTGTTTAAATGACTGATGGCCACTTTATAAATTAATTTCTACACTATGTGTACCACTGAGCTCTGAGACTTAAGCTTCATGTTTTTGCAATTCTTCCTTAGCTTTTTCTTAAAGCACTAAAGAAGTATTTGCCTCCCTTCCAGCTCCTGGTTCTACAGCTACTTGGAAAAGTTTCATGAATTATTTTTTCTCTCTCAAATTCTATTCATGAAAACTAAATGAGTACATAAGTGTGAGATATCTTTTAAGTCAATAATATAATGGAAGTTTCATTTTTATTAAATTTGTCTATACTTACAACAATTTTTTTACTTGGGTGTTTAAGCTAGCTACGGTTTATAAATGGTTAAAATTAATTTCAATTTCAAAATAATATTTTTAGATGTAACTGTACAGGATAACTTATGTAGTTGGCTACTCAAAAAAAGTTCAGCACTTGTTGGCTTTCCTGTCTATTATGCTGCAGCCTTCTGAATAGCCATTTCCAGTCTGGGTGCAGAGCTCTGGTAGAAGGGGACAGGAAATCTCAAGGAGCTCCCGGTGACTGCAGCAGAAATTACCAAAGTGCCAAAAGGAGGAATGAATTCAAGTATAAAGTCCCTGCAAGTTTAAACTCTCAAGTGAGAAGAAAAATTAGGAAGTGCAGAGCAAGTTTTCTGCTGAAATACTCATAACAGAGCTCAGCCTTTCCTTGTCAGACTGCTGCTCTAAACAAACACCACCCAGCCTAGAAAATGTTATCATAGCTCAACTCTCATTACCATCCCAAGCACAGCTGTGCCTCTGCATTCCCTGTGTGGGATCATCTTTGCCAAATACAGTGATGCTACTTGGCAGCTGAGCAATGTGTCTGCCTTCTGGCCAAGGTAAACCCACCAGTTTACAAACAGATCTCTACAAGTTTTCTCTCCATTAGAGTCAAACCAGGCTCTCACACAGCTATAAATATCCTACTCCCTTCAACCACCTCCACATTATGTAGAAACATCTGCTGAGCTTAATGGTAACCCAAACATAGGCTGTCTGCTTCAGCTGGGTGCATAGGGCAAGGCTTGGGGTTCCTTAGCTGATAACCTACGCACTTTCCAAGGTGGGGCTGGACTTCCAGTGGTTTCCCATAATTCTCCTGAATATCCAGGACAGAAAAGTTCTTTAAAATACACAACTTCTGACAAAACAAAGTAATTGGGCCAATGTAACACCAGAAGGGATACTCTAGACTGGCTGCACAACTTTGGGCTCATCTGATTTTTGTGATCAGACTAGTTTGCTTTTGAGCTGGAATAACTCTATCCAGCTGGATAACTTTTAAAGAGGAAAAAAAAAAACTTTTTAGAGAGCTTAAAAACTTAATTTCCTTTGAAAAAAATTATTTGAACTGGTGGCATAGTGAAGACAATGCCATTTGCTGTCAATTACTAGCACCCATAGTGGTAGAAGTCTAATTACATGGTTACTTTAAAAGATTGTGTTTCAAATTATTAAGCCAGATTGATATTCCTGAACACAGATTTGACTGTAAAAGCATTTATTTAAAAAAATAGCACCCAAGGCTGGATTAGAGAATAGAACTTCCTAGAGCAATAAAATATTATAGTTTGATTTAAGTAAGGTTCCTACTCAGCTTTTACACATGCCCACAAAATGCTGTAATGGAACACATTTTCTTCCTTATTTTGCAGCTGCAAATTCAACGTATGCTTCAGTTGTGTTAACATCTATCTCTCCAAAAGCATTAGGATGAAGAACAATTCTGCTTTTTGTATACATTAAGAAATTAGAAGCATGCATGCCTGGTTACACGGATGTATTTATACCTGAGGAACACAGAAAATGTAAACAGATGCCAAGAAATTAAGAGATCAAACTCGTCAAAATTTCATTTGAGGTGTTTTTACTGTACAAAGTAATATTCTGTGATGTAACAATTTCTAACAAAAATACAAGAAGTTTAGTATGGGACACCATCTTGGCTGGACTAATAGCACAGTTAAACGCCCAGAAGTAGCAGAACCACAGAGTGTGTCCTTCAGTCTCCCCACAGCTTCTGTGCTGCTTCACACTTGTGTCTCTTTCACAACACTCTGCTAATAAAAAAAAGTCAATTTCATATTTTTATAAACAAAGATTTAGAATAGAGCTATTGGAAGAATAATATAAACTAGAACTTATTTCTGCTAATTTATCCTAATGGGTATTTCTCCTGAAACCAAAATGATCCCCTTATTCTCCTCTGGGATAAATCAAAAGATCTCTGCCCACTCTTTCTCCAAAAGTTCACCAAGTTTTTCCTGTGCTCACTGCTGGATGATATTGGGTGCAGCTCCCACTAACCATCTGAAATTTGCTGGGTTTTGATGTACACAATTTAGGAAGGACTATTGTATGTTTTTCTGTAGATAAATGCATTATACTGTAAGAATATTACTGCCTAGAAGCCTAACTTGAATATCTGCTAACTTTTAAAAGTCATTTAAGCCTAGAGTTTCCTGCAGGTAGGAGGGAAGTGTGTTGCACGCAACCTGTTGCTTTACAACTGTCATAATTCAACTGTAATAACACTACTCCGATTATAGAGAAAAACCAAAAAACTTTGGTAACAATGGAGCAGCAGCCTCTGCAAGCCTCTCCACTAGTTTCCCCAGTTCTTTATGGATCATGACATTCTATGGTTAGGCATATCCCTTTGGACAGGCTGGGTTAGTGTCCTGGCTGTGCTCTCCCAGCTCCTTGTGCACCTGGCAGGGTGTGGGAAGCTGAAAAGTCCTTGACATAGTGTAGACACTACAACTACCTAGCAACGGTTAAGACCATTAGCATGTTATCAACATTATCCTCATACAAAATCCAAACCAGAGCACTGTGCTAAGTACTAGAAAGAAAATTAACTCTATCCCAGGCCAAACCAGCACACAGACACACAGAAATCATGGTCCTTGTCCCCAGTAGTATACAAAGGAAGAGAGAGCCACACGAGTATTACTAAGAGAGCATGGGGAAAAATGCTCAGAGCAGCAGTAGAGATCATAGCATATCAGCTACTTAACCTTAGTTTAACTAAACTGCAATTTTTATTCCACAGAGAAAACTCTTCAAATGCTACTGCTAGTAAAAATTAAATCCTTTCTTAGGTATATCTTTTACAAGCAATTTGTTGATTCTCAACATTGCAGTACCCAACCATGCTATTTATTCTGCTTTGTTTCTTGCAAACTGTGGCAATTTTGCAAAACATTTCACAGCTGCAAGTATATAAGTACACAGTAAGGAAAAAACCCATCCTTTTGTAACTGAAAAAGCTATTTTCTCTTTGTTGTCTTTGTTACATTTCATAATCATTAACAAAACCCAAAATTAGCAGTACGCAGCTGGTCTAGCCCTGGCAGGATCTTTTTTTTTTTTTTTTTCCTGTTTCATGTTTTCCTGATTCACTTTCACTGGATGGGTGAAAAGGGTAGTGATGTTTTTGGCAATGGTTTGATATGAAATCCTAATTTTATTCCTTTTACAGATAATCTGAGTAATCCCTTACCAACACCTATCACCTTTCTAAAGGATGACAATTTGGAAAGCGCATTACAATTGAGTTTGATAACAATGCTCAAAATTTCATCTCCCAGTTGAACACAGTGTAGGCAAGTATTACTATCGCAGGTGAAGAACCCTCAATGTAATTCTAATTAACAGTGACTAAGACCAACTGTGCATAGTTCTCATGGCACAAATACAAGGTTAGATGACTGCAGGCACTACTGTCAGGTAAGATTACTGCTTTGCCTCAGTGATGTATTACTCAAGCAGTTACCACACTGATACAGAAGAACAGGGGGTGCTACCGTGTTTCCAGCGAGGCTGCCTCTCCCCTCAGAGGGGAACACAACATTTCTCAGCCTTCTCTCATCCTCATCCAGCTACTGGTATGCTTCTAGAAGGAAGGCATTTTTTCTTTGAGTGGGGTCAGTGGTGAAAACCGTCAATATGGTAAATCTGCCCATGCTGGAGTAGCAGACAGAGACCCCGACAGTTTCATAACTAGTGTGAAAGCAATAAGGGGCTTCCAGGTGAACGGTCCAGGAGCAGATAAAGATTTCTGCCCAGTAATGTTGAGAAAAGGTCATTTTACATCAGAAAAAGCTTCTGAGCTGAAAAATTCCCTGTTCCCACATAACACAACACTAGCCAGAGGTGGGCAGTCTTCAAATCTCACTAATTGAATCTGCAGTTTCTCCCCTGAGTACAGATTAGCAAGGTTCTGCTCTGCAATATTATTCATTTATTTGGGAGATGTAACAGTGCCGAGGAAACAAGAACTACTTTAATTTGATTCTTTTCCCATAGACTGTATTGTGTGCTGTATACAAGACTGCATAAATCCTCCATGGAAAACACTAAAATAATACATAAATTTATTTTCTCTCTCAGCAAAACCAAATTAACCAAGAAGAATATATAGAAGGCAACAAGGAATGAAAGTCCTGTAAGAATCAGATGGTGAAGGTAACAGGTTACACAACGTTCAGTGCAAATGATTTGGGGCTCAGCCATAGTAAAATTTAAATAAACACCTTATTCCTTTTATTGAAGGATGCAAACAATTTCTAGTTAAAACAATGGCTTTAGATGTCAGAACAGATCATTTTGGAACACATTCCTTTCTCTGCTAGTAGAAATTCATATTGCTTTCACCAATTCAGAGGGTATATTTTAGGTTACACCCTTCATTACTGGCATAGGGACTTGTCTCTGTGCCCTGCCTTCCAGTTATGTCAGATTCTTAAGGAGAGTTGATACAAGCAGGTGGAAGCAAAAGTACTATTTATTGGATAGATGACTAAAATATTTGGGTTCTCTTCTTTCAGTTGAAAAAGTTCTTCTCTTCCTTCCATACCCCCCATCAGTGGTTTCACCAAATACTAGTTTCCTGCAGATAAATTACCACTCCTTAGATCTGCAAAAATGGATGGGAATTATAAGGAAAAGCAGCATATGTTACTGTATTATTAACACCTCTTAATCAAATCCCAGTAGAAACCGCAAATATAACATCAACTACAAAAAGTTTGAGTCAAAGTTTTCAGTGGAGATTGAGGAACAGCTTGTCCTTAGGGCTTCCAGTTTCTTTCAACTGCTTCACACATTGTTATTCAAACTTCCTGTTTGAACTGCTTCTTCTGAAACACTTCTCTCTTCATGAGATGGATAAACCAAATGTTCGCAGTAAAGGTCTGCTTTACTTTTTAATTTTGCTCATTAGAAAAATGAGAGGCAACATTTCAACTTTTTTGCTTTTAATACAAAGTAATTGGCTCTCCATTACTAAAAATGCAAATAGAACTTTGCTTTCTGTTTTCTAATGGAAAGTTAATTTTACCATTTATCATTTTAAAAGAAATGTTTGCTTCTTCATAAGTATCACAGAAAATTAAACAATGTCGTTACTTTCCAGTACGCTTAACTTCTTGTTCCTCAGATGGAACTGATCTATTTCCACAGACAGCCTTGCACAACTGGCAAAGATTCTTCCTCATCCCAGTCTTATTATCAAACTTTTTAGGTATAATTTATTGTGCAATTTGGTGACTACTATTTCCATTTTATTGGAAAGCTTAAGTGCAGCACAGAGAACAACAGTGGCTTACAAAGGTGAGATAGGAAAGGTGTAGTGCCCTTCAGACACAAATCTGCGCTGTGCTATATACATCTCCCCTCTCCATGGAGGAGTTTGTCTCTCAAAGTAGTCATCTCATATCCTGTGCAAGCCATTGCCATGCTTTTTCTGCAGCAAAATGTGTTGGTCAACATTTGTAAAGACTTCAAGATGCACCAAAGACTTAAGATGGATATGAGTAATACTTATTAATTTTTGCTTTATGTAACTAACACACAAACAACTCAGAAAAGTCAATTTCATCCTGCAAAATATTTAAATATTTTACAATGGGGGGTGGGGAGGGGGAGAGTTTCTTCAGTTCAAATTAAACCTGTCTTGTGTATAAATATAACCATATTTTCACAAGAGATATTTCCTGGCTTGTCCTTAAGCATCAATTCTCCTCCTCCTCCCTTCCCTAGGACCTGTCTTTCAAGGTTGCCTGACTCCGTGGCCACCCAGCTCTGGGAGAAGGCAACAGAGCTCCAGCACCTTTTGCCTACAGAAAGAGGGGCAGCTGGCAGGCTAGCTGCAGTCAAGACTTGGTGAGGAGGTCCAACTAGCTGTATTAGGAGGCTGGGGTTCAGTACAAACACCCAGTAGGTGTCTCCAGAGGTCTCAACTCTGAAGCCAGCTGTACCACACATTCCCCTTACAGGGTCTGATCCTGTAAATGTTCATTCGTGTGCTTGATTCTGCCTGCTAAGATTACATTTTCCGATTTCACTAGGACAAGTCACAGCATGATAAATTAAGTAGTCATGAGCATGTTTCATAGCCATTGGTAACACTGAAGAGTTGGTAATTATCTCATGATATTCCATTTAACACATACTCACAATATAGAAACAAAACCAAACAGATCTGCCTTTAGTCATGCTGATATTAGTCCCACCTTTTTCCTCTTTAGTAGGTCATTTTCAAACCATTAAAGAAAGAGAAACAGCACTGGGCTGTAAAAGTACCTTCCAACATTGGGATTAAAAAGCCACGAAGACTTGTATTTTAATATTTTTGTGTTTCTTCATATAACTTTCTCCAAAACCAACTGAAAGAAACATTTTTTAAAAATTCATTTCCATAGTGTACTGTTGCATTCTATACAGTCCTGCCTGTGTTGTACAATTACATTTGGCTGGTGGAAAATTACTGCCCTCTTAAAATTCCTCATCCTTGAGAAGTACAACTCCAATTGCTCTGCTTAACAAGCAATACATGGACATCTGCAGAGGCTCTCTCAAGATGAGGCTGTCATTGCTTTATACTACTTTGCTTGATGGCTAAGGTTCATTGTGATTGTCCTGAAAGAGAGGGGACATTTAAGCAGTATCTTCCTTTGCAGATTTTAATTACTGAAAGTATATGCAAAGTACAGCGAAAGTATCATGGACATGCAATATGCAAACCTTCTACACTAATTAGTACACTGTTGACTGTTTTGCAAATAGAGCAATAGAACACTATACATTTCCCACTTCCCCATCCTCCTCTTCCTTTTGTGGGGCTGCAGAATTATCTCACTGAGTAATCACAATTCATTCAGTGCAGCTACAAGCAGAGAATCAACCTCAGGCTAAAGCTGGTCTTTTCCTGCTGCCTCTCTGTATTTTTATTTTATTTTTTACGAAGACAGGTGGGTTCATTACTCCCATTTTATAGAAGAAGAAAGTGTGTACAGGGAACTGAAAGAAGGAAAATAAAGCATGCAGTAGGTTAATTAATTCCCATCTCCTCTGTCACCAAAACTATGACTCTCATCACATGAAGTTTGTCACATCAGGCAACAGAATTTAAACTAAGCATAGGGAGGGTTAGACTGGTTTGAAGGGAAACATTTTCTTTGTGAAAACATTCAAGTGGTGGTACAGGTAGCCCAGGCAGTCTGTGCCATTCCCAAACCTTGCAGGTTTACACAACCTAAGAGCATAAGTTTCTGAGCAACCTGGCCCGTCCCCACATCTGACCTTGCTTTGAGCCAGAGGTTAGGCTAGAGATATCCTGAGGTCCTTCCCAGCCTGAGTTATCCTCTGATCCCTGTGGTCAAAGAACATCCCTAGAAGTCTGAGGGAAGACAAAGATTAAAGAATCTTTAAGCCAGTTATTCTAAATTTTCTAACACTGGACAGAACTGTTGTGATCAGTCCAAATCTCATGGGAGCAGTGTTTGCACATATTTTTGTGTGAATTACTGGGAATTTATGAGCCAGAAGTCCTGAGCACTCATATTTGAGAGACAATACTTGCAAGTGCTCTTCAGCAGCAGTGGCAAGTAAATAAAAAAACCCAACCAAACAACCGACCAAAACCCAAAAAACAATTGAAAAGAACTCATAGGAAGATGAGAAGACAGTTTGTTTACTCTCCTTAAGATGATTAGTGTCCTTCACATATTAAAAGAGAAGGAAAAAAGAACAGTATATTATGTCCTTAAAAATGCTGAGTGACATTTTTACTTTTCCTGTCTCTTTTCGTAATATATTCTACAGTCATATTTTCTAACTAGTTTTAAATAGCACTTTGTATGAAATAAAAGATAATTAAAAGCATATGTATTCAAGTAATAGAAGTTTCTTTTTGTGGTAATTCTGAGAACCACAAGAAAATGAAACATCATTAAGGGAAAAATAACAAAGAATAGGAATACAAGAGATGAAATTAAATTCTCTCACTCTGCCAAAACATGAAGAACATTTAAAAAAAAAAACCCACATGTTTATTGTCCCTTTAAAAATCAAATATTCTGGTCACTTCAAATATTCCCCCTTCAAACTCTACTACAAGAGTTGTCACCAGTATCATCGCTTCCTTTTGTAGCATTGCATGATTATTTCAAAGATGAAGGGAGACAATATCTCAGCTTTTGCTGATATGCTGGACCCAAAACTCCCAATGAGGGAAATCACTTCAGATTCCCTTCATCTTTCTGTAAATAACATGCCTGTAAGAGGAGAGGGCAGGGAGACCAACTTAAACCAGTATTTCTCAATAAATAATTTACTTATGTTCCTATTTCCTTTCACCCATCATATGTCTGCCTAGTCTCTTAAAATAAGCTGTTTAGATCAAGGGCTTTCTTATACTACACAGTAACATATTGCACTGCACAACGGGACTTGATTACCATTTAGGATGTATACCTGCCAAAGCTAGACACACAAAAAAATAGTTTAAAAATCAGCTACACAATCACAGCTATAGAGAAAACACAAGTAGATGAAAGGGAAGTTTGCTCACCATACAGGTGGTTTTGCAGTTGCAAACACAGACACTTCTATCAGATCATAGGTCATTTCCCCCTTGGTTGGTTGGACTGCATAAATAGAGGTTCTCTTGCACTTTGCCGATTTTAGACATTCTGCTCATGACCTTACAGCACAAATCCCCAAGTTTGATGAGGCCTTACAAGTACTGCAACCAAACCTTGCTTTAGAGAAGCTATATGAGCTACATTGGAAGGTTACACTCAGCAGTCCAGTGACAAAGGTTTTGATGGCTTTGGATGTTGCATCCTCAGGCTACCTATCACTTGTGGAGAAAGGAATGGAAAATGGAGAAGTAGAATTGGGAGTAGGATGCAAGTAGAGGGCAAGATAGTGAATTGCTTTAACATTGAGAAATGCTGAGGAGAGGGATGATGCCTCAATCAGATTTTTATTTTATTTCCACAAAAAATTCCCACCTTTGTGTCCACTCACAAAGTTCAGCCTTCTGCATCAAAAGTAATTTCCTGCAGCCAAAAAGTGCTAGTGGCTCTTCCTACCCTTCCTTGTAGGAAATACCTCCACATTCTGTGGAAAGGAGACATCCTGTTTCTTCCAGATAAATGCTCCAAACAGCAGCAGTATGGACACATTCCCTCTCTTTCCTTCTGGGCCAATTAACACTCCGGTAACTCACCTTTACAGAAGCACAGTCCCTCCAGGTTATTAAGCACATCACAAATGAAGACAAGGCAGGCCCAGATCCATTACAGATAGCTTAGATCTACAGACTTATTAGCTAATACAAAGCACTGTGTGAGCATACCTAAACTGTTTGCAGGCATTGATCCAACTCAGTAAGACCTCCAGACCTAACTCCAGGTAAGGCAGAGGCAGCTCCAATACATTTTTGTTGCCTTCAGATTAAGTTAAAAAGTCTTGCTGGACCTGTGCCACCCATTGCAGCTTGTCAGAATAAAGCACCAGTAACCTCATCAGTGACTGAATTACCCATAATTCTCTTGGTTATTTCACCCCCCATTTTCTAGATGTTGGAGATCTGCCTATGTTTGCAAACAAAATGAAGTCTTCCTGAAAATTTCTTGCTGTTTATGACCTAGGGTCTTCTTATGGTTGGGATAGTTCAAATCATTTCCCCAAGACTGGGTGATCAAGGTTTGTAGCCAGTCTTTCACACCTAAAACGAGTGGTCCAGCCATGCTCCAGCAGGAGAGGACAGCAGGTATCCTAGTGGTTAGATAGTCCATGTTCCTCAACACAGGAGTATGTTGCCTGACATGCACAGTCAGAGAATATCTCCCAGACTACACCACAGATAATACAGTAAAAATAAAAACTGGTTTTTGAGACCCCTCAGATGGAAGCACAAAGCTGCTGGCCACCACAAGAACAAGGGTTGTCTTCAATGTGCTGAGCAAATGGCTAGGAAAATACATACCTTCACATTTTGCTGGCAATGTATCAAGGCCAAAAATTCAAAGAATCTGAGTTTATGGATACAAGGCACCTCACTGCTTTCTTGAGACATGAAAGTCTATTGTGTACTTAGGGTTCAGCAATCAAGATTGCTGTGAATGTGTAACAAACTAGCTTTTAAGAGAGAGAAGCTTGTAAGTCTAATCACAGGGGTAGGGTTTCTGAACAGCAAAGCTCTTACTCCAGCTTTGATTTGCACTGCCTCTGCAGCTGTCTACTTCTTATCTATTATTTATCTGCCTCCAGTTTCTTCATCTGCAAAGGGAAGGTAGTACTTCTTTAATAGAGGTGCACGGAAATCAGTATTCAGTTAGTACTTGCAAAGTTTTTGCTAAAAATGCAGCAATTTCTGTTTCCCAAAATGGACACCAGTGGGGTCTGATCTGAAGACATGCCAACAATCCATGTGCAAAAATTAAGTAACTGGTGTGGCTTTACTCAGATAGTGACCATTTGTGTTGTCAACACACCTAACTGCACACTGCAATAACTGTGTTGTAGAGATCTTCTCCAGGTTAATATCATGAACATATCAGTTTAAGGTAATGAACTTACAACTGAAATGTGTTCAGCAGAAGACCAAAAAGGTGATTCCAGAGGTTGAAGCCCATGACCTGTGACGAAAGGCTGAGGAAACCCGTTTTATCCATATTAGAGAAGAGAAGGCTTTGGTGCTATGTAACAGCAGCCTTCCAATATCTGAACAACACTATGGCATCTTTTGCTAAGCTACTTTCTAACCCCATCAGTTAAGACTCACTGCTCATCTAATGTCCAGAGGCAACATTTCACACCAGAGTAGTGAGATAACTGATCCATGTGAGCCTCCCCCATCACTTAATAAGAAAAGACATCATGTCTTCAGGTGCGATGGGGAGAGGCAGAGGTGTCTGCCTTGATCAGCAGCTTCACGATATCAAAGAGAAGTGGAAACAGAGAATGAATGAACAAGGTTTCTCACCAAATTTCAGTCTCACACCCGTAACACCAAGCACCAAACAAAGACTCTCTTCTTATAGATGTGTGTTTGGGGTGGCATCTTGTCATGTTCCTGCTTGTATCATGCAGACATGAAAAGAAACAAATTCTTATGATTTGCTACAGACATTTTACTTCATAGATTCCTGGCAAATGTCTCCTCTGTTGGGGAGAAAAAAAAAACCAACAACAAAAAATTTCAAGTCATCAGCTTGCACACATCTTATTACACCAGCTTCTCCACTGAAATTCATGCATGCTGATGACAACGCTTGTACACACACATGTCATCTGAGCTGTTTATAGCCACTCTTTCATTTAATGCATCTCATCTGCCAGGCTTTTTGCAGGTTTTGTCTGCTTTACCATGTTATCGTTTAAGTCTTTATCCATAAATCAAACTGATATATAATCCACTTTGTCATCTTTTGTTTTGCAACAGATGTACAGTAAGCAGAGACTGCTTCTGAATAGGAAAAAATGAGAACACAAACACTGCCTGGGATATGAACAGAAATTTTTAAAAAGATGGATTTTCTTACTGATAACCAACAGCACAGAAGGATGTTTATGAAAAGAATATGAGAGGTGAAAAAAAAATAGATGATGGCACTCTTTAGATGCAAATGTGATTTCTTCCCCTCTATAATCAGGCCAAGGATGGCAATCTGAGAGTGCGTCATGTGTAAGAATTAGGGCTGAACTATTTGCAGGAGGCTCCTAGGACACAGACACTGAAGTGACAATTTAGTTGTGTAAAAAGCCCCAAAACCAAAAGAAAACTTAGCTGGATTCCTGCTATACTATTGAGCTTTCATTGACAACCTCTGATCTTTGCCAACACAGTCTGACTACTCCAACCCACTATCATGACTCCTGAGACACCATTACTACTGAGAAGACCATAAATTGTAACTACATTTCTTTTGTTCTCTAATCAGTAACAGAACACACACAATTTAACCACTGTCCAGCTCAGAAAACTTCAGAACATCTGAATTGGTGCTGATGGAAAGGGTTTTCTGCACAGTACAGAATGACATTTTTCTAGGTTTGCTTGCATTCTTGACTATTAATCACATTTATTATATTAGCACTCCTCTTCTGAAGGCATCTTTCACCTGGAGAGTCGAGCTGATGGAAAGCATGAAACACAAGTTTCTCCCAGCAAACAGGCAGATGATAAGGTGCAGTGCTGTAGACAAAGACCTACAGTTCAGTTGGTCAGGCTTTGTCAAAGACAATGTTCAAAGCAAAGGCACACCACACAAGGTCAGACATCTCAGTAGATGGCTTGCATGAGCCAATCTGTCCCATACATCCTTATCTCTAAATCATCTTAAACATTAAACATGATGTTTAACATCACATGCAGCATTTGTATTACCCTGAAGTGTAGTTCCTATTACTCCTTTTATCCACAAAACATCCAAACACCCCATACTTCCATAATCTCTTGGAGAATGCTATCTTGAGAACAAACTTCCCCCTGAGATTTCAGGTAGCTGGGGTTTTGCTGAACATGGGGAAAAAATAAAATATGAAAAGAACCCTTAATAAGTTAAACCTTTAGCCAACCAGATTTAAATATAGATCAAATGCAAAGCCTGAAAAAGCTAATAATTATTTCCTCAAGAATCTTATTTCTTGTTCAATTTTGGAATTGCCTCCAAACACAAAAAATGTTGGAGAAAGACTGTAGGCATCATTTTCTTTCTCCACAAAACTCAAATCCACTTGTAAGAATCTTCTAAGGAATGACCTTAGAATTGGTTAAAACAAGGTTTGGAAAACTCAGGGAATGCAATTCCTTTATACCCCAAATTAAAACCTTATATCATAAACCCTGATTAAAACCCAAGAACAGACTGAATATTTGGGGAAGAGGAAAAAAGAAAGATAAGGAAAAAACCACAACAGATATCTGTATAGCAAAATGTATGTTACAAAAATAAATAGAAGATATAATTAGCAATTTTCAGCTGTAACTCCAGCAACATTCCCGATAACAGATAGTATAGTCAGCAAAAATAAGACATGCTAATTAATTTATCAGCTTTCTCAACTATAGCAACTTACTTAAAATAGAAAATAGCATGTGTACTTTCATCCCTTATCCAAGTTTCAAGTCTTCTCTAAGACTATGTGACAACCATTGGAAATTTCCTGAAGGCTCTAAAAATAAAAAGTATCAGCACAGATGATTTGGGCCAGATAAGAAAATCATGATAAATATACAAGATATGACATGCAATCTAGTATCACATGTCTAGTCATGCAATCTAGTATCTATCATGTCTAGTATTCACAAACTTTAATTATGCAACAACTGTGTGACAACTGTTGTTAAACAAATCCCAATATTACGTTACTTTCTTTTGACAAAGCCATGATGGTGGCCAATTAGCTTAGTGAAGTTTTAAAACTCCAACCTTCAAAAACTTCTGCATGACTGAACTTCTTTGTCAAATCTAAAGTTACTAAGAACTGCTATAAAATTTTGTTTTATAGACTTGCATTTATTTCAGGTTTGGTTTAGGGTTTTTTTTTACTGAATATCTAAGAATCCTAAATCTAATCTGGAGTTAACAAAACAGGTTTATAAAACAACCTTAATATAGTTCACCAGCTACAGGAAGGCAAGTCCTTGTCTGCCTGCATTACTTACTTTCACGTGAACAAGATTTCTTTCAGGGTCTAATGCAGTATTCTGGCTAGCTTTAAAACCTACAGAGTCTCAGCAGTCAACTCATCCTTGCCCATGTGAACAAGCGAAAAATTCAATCAGTCATGTTAATTTCGTTGCTTTTCCAAACACAAACTTATGACTTTATGACTGCAGTTAGGTAGGCGTTTCCTCCATAATTAGTTTAAATGCCTTCATATTTTCTTTAAATTAAAAAATTGTGTTCTTGATAGAGCATTCTGAGGTTTTTTCAGGTCTCAAGCTGTATCAGTCTAAGCAGAAGCAAAAGCAGTTGTTTGGAGTAATTTGCCTCTTCCCTTATTCCTTTTAAAGTTGTTAGTATATAATGGAGGAAAAAAAGCGATTTCTTAAATATTTTAAATATTAATATATCTAAATATTAATATATCTAAAGTTATGTTTAGTTTTAATCCTTTAACACACTGTAGATAACGCAGTTATTCAGTTCTGAGTACAAAGATTTTTTTTAAAATTTATTTACTGTCATTTATGACCACATCAGCACCACAGAAAGCAGAATCTATCTTTGACATATGGTAATGAAACTAGAGCTAAGAATCTGATTCAGAAATAAACAATGTAAATGTTTTTCAATTACAGACAAAACTCTATTTATTATAGATTTATCTGGACAGCATATTATTTATGTAACAAAACCCCAATGCCATGCAATTTTGCAGTCCAACTGGTGATACACTCTTTTACAGAACAAAAAGCCAACAATTCTAGTCTTGCAATCAGATCACTTCTGAATGGTAATCAACAGGTTTGGAGGCTTGTATATATTAATAATAATACAACAGTTTTAAGACCATTTGATGCTTGCTTCCCATTAATAAAGCTCTCAGGTAATATTTCCAGACACTCTAGATTCAGACTTTGAAAAAGCATCTGTCGCAGAGTCCGATTCAACAGACAAATCATGCCTATAATTTTGCCCCAGGTATTAATTTGTGTTCTCCTAAGTGTTTCAAGCACAAAACACTTGCTTCCCCAAAGGAAGGCCAAGCTGAATATTCAGGGCTTGGGACATATTTTAGGTCTTGCTAGAGAACTAGCTGTGAGCACAAGCAAGGAGGCACAGATGGGAGAAATAGCCAGCAGGGTGGGAAATCAGGACTCCAGTGCCTGCAGCTATTCAAGCCTGCTATGCAGCAGCAGTCGCTGCTATACCAACCACCAGCATTGGTCTAAGTGAGAAAATAGGAGCACTCAGGAGCAAGGGAGGAAATGAGAGAGAGGGAGAGAGAGAGGAGCAACTAGCCTAATAATTACTTGATTACAAAACGAAAAAACATCACTTAAGAAACAAGATGTCTTCACTGGACTGAGAAACAGAAGCCTACCAGTCTCGGCAGGATTCAATTAAAATGTTTCAAGCTTTGCTTTCAGACACTGTGAGGCGCCTGCTGGTAACAGGCTCTTGCTGGACTTTGCTACATCTGGAAACTCTGCATCCAATCCATGCAGTACACGATACTTTTTTCTGAGAAGAATGCTTGCTTTTATTTTATTTCCTCAAATCTTCAGAGCGCAAGTCAATTAAGACACAATAGCAAGCTTCCCAAACTGAGAGGTCATACTGTAGGGCAACTTACTCCACAGTAGAACAGATAATCATCTTAAGTACTTTGCAAAGCCTCAAAACAGGCTTCTCTGGCTATCCAAAGATCAATACTAATGTGCCCACCCTCCAGCCAAGCTGAGCATGATTCACTGGAATATGTTTTTAGGAGCAAAAATAAAAGGAAAACTTTGTTAGGCTGAAGGCTTTCATTTAGGGATGCAGCTTTCACAGCAGTACAGACAAAGTGCAAAAATACTACCATACACACATTTCATTATCTGTAGTTATTAACCTCTTTGAAAGCTGTATCTCTTCGTGCTTTTAATGAAAGACTCACAGAGGAACATCAGAATGAGGTTTCTACAACCCTTCTGCTCCCCCCAGGCCTCGGGCCTTGCTCCTATAGGTTTTGTAGTCAATTTTGCCCTTGATTGCTTATGCATAACTCTCACTGAAATCAATCAACAGATTTTACATATATATATATATATATATATGGCCACAGGCAAGAGGAAAGGCTTTAGTGTTGGATTTTCAGACAGTACTCACTCCTTTTCTCCCACTGAAGTCAAAGGGAATTTTACAATTGTATTCCACTAAGAAGCACAGATAAATCAATTGTGAATGCTCCAGAAAAATTTCACCCTAATTTATACATATTGCTGGGAGCGTAATCTCCATATCACAACAGGGCAAAGAGACAAAAGTCTCTTTGACTTTTGAGCCAGTTGCTCATCCAAGATACAACTTCTGCACAAAGCTACTGCACCAGTAAAGAAAGCCAGCAGTTGAATATAAACATTCAATGTGCAGAGAGATATCTTTAGTTCACACAGATTTTCCCATGCATTGTGACTGACAAACCATGTAATCTTTTAGAAGAACACTAACCTGCACCATAATTTTCAATATCCTCTTTTTCTCAGCCCTGCACTAACATATGCAGATGTTACCATCTCATACTTTCCTTAACTGCTGTATCACCTTATACCCTAAACTAATCTCGGGAGGGGAAAAACAAACCAAAAAAACCCCACAACAAACCAATGACCCAGTTTCATACTTCATGTTCTTCAGTATTTCCTGGAGCACAGGAAGCCAAATGCTATGCAACCTTTTAAACCTGCTCTTACTGTTTCAAGGTACATACTCATAAAGACCTATGGGTATTGGGGCCAAACACCTCTAATATTCCAGCTAAGAAGTTGTCTTCTTTTAGCACAACTTTCAGATCCAGCATAACTTGTAGATTGAGTTAAAGAATGTGCTTTTTATTTCTCTATCTTTTTTAATATACAATTTCCAATAGTTTAGAATTCAATATGTTAGCAAAATAAGCTACTTTTTAATTAATCTCTAGTTTAGCCATGGTCCTTTAGCTCACTGATGACAATTGTTGAGGCTGAGATTATTGTTTACTACAAGTGTTAATGCATCACAGTTTGCTCTGCCTATAGTTCTTTCTCTCATACTGAAAGCTGACCCTGTCTGGACACCAATTCTGCAGTTGTTCATTCATCACTTCTTGTTAACCAGTGAATAGCAGTTTGCTACTCACTGCGATCCAAGCTCCCAAGCCCTTTGTATCCAGTGACTAATTCTACCGTCAATTGCATGCTGGCTAATGAAATGTACTTGCCTTTTGGGTGGTACTATGTCACAAAGCTCTCCTGAAGTCATAATACATTATGTCTTTGTCTTTACCCTGTCAAGTCTTATTGACCATCTTTCCTTCTCGGAGAAGTTAATTGGAAATGTGAAGCACGACCTCCTTTTCATTAACCCATACCGACTTCCTGACCAGACTGTATCTGTCCAGCTTTTCTCTAACTTTATTTCAATTAGTGGCTCAAATCTATCCTAATTCAAAGGTTACATGTGCACATATGCCATTTTCTCATTTATCCTTTAATCCTATGGTAGCTACAAGCATTACATCACAGTGAATTCACATTCAAATGATAACAGATCGAGCCAAGAGGAATCTCTTTTTCCTACTCCTACAGAGACACACACATACTTCAAGGAAAATAGAAAAACAAGTCACTTTTTCCTTAAGCTCTGATACCTGATATCACCATCAGAGCTATAAGAAATCTTACTTATCTTGAATTAGCAGATAATCAATCTTTTATTCTCAGTGGGATACCATTAATCTGGTGCATTCACCCTGGTTGGATGCCAGATGCCCACCAAAGCTGCTCTATTCCTTCCCCTCCTCAGCTAGGCAGGGGAGCCTAAACATAATAAAAGACTCTTGGGTCAAGATAAGGACAGGGAGAGCTCACTCCCTAGTTACTGTCACAGGAAAACCAGATTCAACCTAGTGGAATTAGTTTAATTAATTACCAACCAAATCAAAGTAGTGTAACGAGAAATAAAACCAAATCTTAAAAAACACCTCCCCTACAAACCTTCCTTCCTCCCAGACTCAAATTTGACTCACGATTTTTCTACCTTCCCCACTCTGCCCCCCTATCAGCAGTGTGCATCACGTTGTTTCTGCTGCTCCTTCCTCGTCGGGTGAGAACTCCTTTGCCTTTGGTTGAGAACTCCTCCCATTCTTTCCCAGCTTCACCGTGGGGTACCTCCTACAGGGTGCAGTCCTTCATGAACTGCTCCAGCATAGGTCCCTTCCAAACGTCACAAGTACTACCAGGCAAACCTGCTCCAGCACAGGCTTCACACAGGGTCACAGTTTCCCTCAGGTGCCTCCACCTGCTGCAGCACAGGTTCTCCATGAGCTGCAGGTGGATATCTGCTCCACCATTAACCTCTATGGGTTGCAGGGAGACAGCATGCCTTACCATGGTTTCCCCACAGGCTGCGGAGGAACCCCTGCTCCAGTGCTCAGACCATCTGCTCCCCCTCCTTCTTCACTGACCTTGGTGTGCGTAGGGTTGTTTTTCTCATTCCCACTCCACTTTCCAGTTGCAATTTTTCCTAGTGGATTTTTTCACCCTACCTTCATAACTACATTATCCCAGAGGTGCTGCAAACATGGTTGGTGGGTGTGGTCTTAGCAGGTCCATCTTGGAGCTGGCTGGTATTGGTTCTGTCAGACACAAGGGAAGCTTCTAACATTTGACAGAAGCCACCCCTGTATACCTCAGCTATGAAAACTTTGCCACCCAAACACAAAGTTGTTAGTTAAATTACCTGCTTGGCCAATAGTCTCCCAATAGTTAAAAGTTTCCAAGAGTTCAAATTCTATAGCAAGTCAGCAGTATGTCACATGAGGGGGTCTTCAGAGATTAAAGAGAAATCTGTGTGAACCAAGTGGACATATTTTGATTAAATCACACTCTACAGAATTCTATTACATCAAAGTTAAAATACATAGAAATCAGGACAATAATGAAAACTTTATGGGGAAACCAGGAATGGAACAGGAAGGAAAACAGGAAATGTGTAACCACAGAGTATCGTAAAATTATTATTTTACAAGAAAAAGAAAAGTTGTGGGGTTTTTAAAAAATAATTTTCACTTACATTTCTGCATACATTATTGAAAATGAAGTCAAATGTAAAACGGTTCTGCCTCCAACAGAACATTTTAAATAACCTGTAAATACAAACTCTACCACATCCACCACTCCGTTCTATCAGATAAAATTTTGTGTACAGAATTTTTTTCATACAGAAAGAGACTAAGTTTTTATCTTTCCAAATCCATTAGAAAATGAACCATCTAACCAACCTCAGAAACTATTAGCAGCTGGAGACCTAATAAAGGACAAAGCCCACCAACATCAGCTATTTTATGTCTTGACTAGTTTGCTTTTTTACAGTCCAACAAGAATTTGACTTCTGGATCTTAAATAACGTGACTATGTTTATTTTAATTCTGTGCAACCACCAAGTCTAATTAGCTTTTGGATCATGTACTTGTGGAACATAAATCTGAAATTTAGCCAACTTCAGTACTGAAATAACCAAGTTAGATATTTAATTTTAAGCATCTAGCTTCAGCTCTCTGGACGCATGGTTTGCATTACACTTAAACCCTCTCTAAGTTCTACAATTTCATCTGTTTTTCACTGTCCTTTAATGTCTCGAGACCTAGTTGACATTTGCATAAGATTTATTGTGGTCTTATTCATCCTATAGAATCAATAGGAAAACATGTATAATTCTGGGAGACTAGTTGTAGGAGAAACATTGCAAGTACTGGTAGTTTTGATCTAAATTTCTATCACTACTGACAGTATTTCACAGATCCAGTATTCTTCCAGCCCAGCTACAAAACCTTTTAAAAACCGAAATACATCAGAAAAATAAAAAACCTAAATTGTTCATTTGAATCCAAGCCATAATACCTCTACCCTGCTCTCCACCGTGTCATCATATGTGAGGATTTTAGATCCTCCTGATGTTAAGACTTCTCCCAGAATAAGAGTTTTGATAAAGCAAGATAAAGACAAAATCTTCCAGTAAGTTTTACAACTTCCTCTGTTTTCATCATTTGCTACTACTTGAAAGTTTAAAGCTGTGTGGAAGAAGTTATCTTCCCAACTACCCAGCAAGCCACTTAAAATCATGTTTCTGATTCACTCCTCCAAGCCTCCCTGCCAACCTGCCCAGTGAACGTTGATTTTAAAAGTCATTCTCTTTCATAAAAATATCCACAGCTTCTGTCATAAGCTTCCTTTCAGTATTCCCCCACAGGGCCTACAGTCTCCCTCATCAACCTCTTGCTCCTCATACTTTACATTTGTATAACCGTTTATTATTCATATTCACGTCCTGTGTAATTTTCCTTTCATTTTCAATCTCAGCTTTCTTGATCATTTCCTTACCTTTTTTCTTTTGCCTCTTATACCTTCTCTCTCAGAGCTAACACTTCTGATTTATCCTAAGGGATTTCTTGGAAATGAGATGTTATCTCTCAGTGGGATTTTCTTGGCAAAACATTTAAAAATAAATAAATTATAGATGTCTTGGCTGCATTTCTCCTGGCCTTGATTTCCTCCTGTATTTCCCTGGTCATCCATATAGATAATTTCTGCACTTCTTGCATATTTATTTCTTGACTAGATACATATTGTATTTGATGAGCTCATGGTAATCTGCCTTTGGTACTTTGTACTCATTTCATTTCCCACTGTGTTTTCCTCACAGGTATGCACAACTACATTGCTGCAGAGATACATATCACTGTGTTTGCCTACAGAGGCAGAATGACTGTAAGTTATTGCACAGCAAATAGAAGTACTAAGTTTTGTGCCTGGAATGTCTCATTCTCTATGAGAACATAGGAAGGGGCCAAATTCTCCTACTGTTCCTTTACTTCATGAAAAAAAAAAAAAGAAAAAAAAGAAAATAAGATCTTCGTGGTCCAATTATTTCTAATTCTGTGACATGAAACTATGTCAGAATACCAATTTTCCATTTTTCTGACTGTTCTATGTTGTAGTAATGTAATTGTGGTAGATATTTTACCCTGTATAGTGTTCCCTTCTGACATATATATGTGTGTGTGTGTATATGTATCTATATATACATATATATGTATGTAAGTGTATATATATATAAGTGTATGTGTGTATATATATAGAAGAACATATACAGTGAGTTTTTACTATAGTCATAATTTTTAAAGAATTATTTTTGCCAGAAAAAAAAAAGCCAAAATTCTTCATAGTGCATCCCATCCGACTACTACACAGTATTTTCACATGACAGATGTATTTTTACCTTGTAGGACCTTCATCTCAAAGAGAGGAAACGCCACTGTTACTTTACATTCCTCAATTCTCCCAGCTGTAAAACTGATGTGAAGATCCTCCTTGCTGTTTCAGGGCTGGAATATGGTACTGTTGCAATACAGCCTATGTATTTTGTCATGTTACGTTCGAATCTGTCTAATCTAGAAAAGGAGTATCAAGCCCCCTTTTGAATGCAAGTTCTGTTCAGTCTAATACATCAATCCAGATTATTAACCAGAGCTCCTCAACTACCACTCCTCAGCTACAGTATTTTCAGCAGGGCAGCAGGGAGTACTGTGAACCCATATATCTCATTCTGACAGCTAAGTAGCAAACTTTGAAAATACATGAAAAATTCATCTAATGCATTTACACTGAAGAAGTGTGGGATATCTAAAGTACCTCTGCTCTACATATAATTTGTTATACTTTTCTTATTAGTTGTGCAATGGTTTAAAATAGAGTGTTGAATGAACAGAAGGATGTATAAATGGGAAAGGTGGGTGCAGGGCAGCTGTGTATATGTGGATGGATAGATGAATGATGAGTAGAGAGAGAAGCACTTGAGTCTTGGAAGAATGGAAACAAAACTGACACTGGGATTGTCTTCAATGATTCATACAAGAACTACAAGTGTAAATCTGGCATTTCAACATTTTCCAGAGAGATAAAATAGCTTTCTGTATTGTACTCACTCCTATTATTAAGGGTCTCTTACTACTTCACTGCTTCTGAAAGCCTACCATTTGTTCTTGATTTGATGCTGCCCAGTGCAAGGGATTTCTCTACAGAGACCAGTCAGGTAGTGGAGTCCATGGCCTCATGCTCATCACATTATAAGGCCATCAAATTCTAGACAGCAGTGAACACACCCATGTTTGGTGCCTAATGCTGCAAAACGATGAGCATATTGGGGAAGGTACTGCAGGTTTTGTAGGAAATTGCAAAGGTTCAATATCACTCAAGTTTAAACTTGCCCATTGGATCCATTCTGGCAACCCCTGCTTTTCTCTCAAAGGATATGATGTTACCAGTAGGAAGGAAAGTAAGCTAGGAAGCTTCAGAATCAACAGTCTTCAAGTCAAGGACAGATGATCCTGGGATGTGGTTTTGCACACTTGCATCATTTCAGTAGATACTAGTGAGGCAGCCATTAGAAGCAGGTAATTACAGAAATAATCACAATCAGTTAAAATATGCGCTGCTATGCCCAAAACAGAACTGCCAAACAAATATGGTGGGCTTTGGGGATGTTTCTGTTTAGATTTTTTTTTCCACATTTGCATTTGCTTTACCCAAGTATAGGTTCCCCTGCTCCTTAGAGAAGTGGGCAGAGCAGCTGTTGGGTTCCACAGCAGCAATAATGCCACATTGTGAAACTCAAGGTTTTCATAATGTAATAGCAATATACGCCCTTCAAGTAAATTTCACCGTCAGTTTAGCATCAGGAATCTTCTGCATCTTCACTATCAAATGATGTAGTGTCAAACATCTTTTCAATTGGATAATTTGGAAGGACACAATGTAATGTAACACTATCAGGGATTTCCCTGTTTAAAGAATACCATAAAGGCAACAAAACCAGAGCTCTCATTTAGAATCAGTGCCGTACTGTATCATCACAACTTACTTGAAGTGGGCACTCTCCTGACCTAAACTTCAAATGTTTCATGGTGGAGTTTTAATTCACAATAGTTAGTAGATGTTTCACCAGCAAGAAAATAGGGCTTTTCGCCTAAGGAAATCCTGATCTCCTAGGAAAAAAAAACCCTAAATACCCTCCCTGGGAGGAGGGACATTCAGTGGATAAGCCAGTTGCAGAGTTGGTGGATGTAACCTTCTGGTTTACTCTCTCCCACCAACACATGGGCTGAGGGAGGTGGTTTCACTAGTTTGACTACAACATGGATGATGCACCAGCAGCTTTCTGCTCTAACTTGTACAGGAAGAGATAAAAGTGGTAGTTAGCACCAGTTCCCATCCAAAGCAGACACACAGAGTACATCCAAACTAAACAGCTCTTAGCTTGTTAGATGCTGATGTACTTGCCCCACAAAAATATCAAACAAAACAACAACCCACTAGAAAATAATACTATTAAGAATTCTTACAAAACTGAAAAACAACTTCTGATTTTAGTGTCATCAGTTATGCCCACATCAGCAACCCCCTATCTTCCACTCAAGGAGGGATAAATAAAGCAAAAACCCGAGAACACATTTTCTTAGGAAATCCACTGAGATCTTTCCTGATAAACTGCTTTCAATATTTTACAGTGAAAATCTTAGCCTGTGTAAGTGATCTAGTCAGAGCCTATTCTCTGGGTAAGTTAAGTAAACAGGACTTCAGCACACTATAACTGGGTTTACGCTTTTTGCCCAAAGAAGAATTCAGTCTCATATTCTTGTTTCTGGGACAGTTTGTTTTGATAAATTGAGAGCAAAAAAACCTTACAATGCAGTAAGTGGTAGAAGACAGAAGAAAGATAGATATCTACTGAGAGAACGTTTCAGGAACACAAAGCAATCCAAACATCCATTCATTTTTATCCTAATCTGGAATTCCTTGGCTTAAATTGCTGTGGTCACAGTTGGTTTCCATGTTCCAGTTCCACTAAGAGTAAAGGGATAAATGAAAACTTGATGTCTCTAAAAACCAACCAACCAAAACTTCAAAATAATAATTAAAAAACAAAAAAACCCAAAAAAACCCAAACCAAAACAAACCCCCCACTGTCAACTGTTTTATATTTTTATGTTATAAAACATGAAAAAAATGTTTTCTTTTTCAAAAAAAAAAAACCAATTCCCAAGCAGAGTAAGTTTTCTGAATTTTTTTCTTTTGGAGAATAACTTACAAGACAATAAACTCTGCTGAATGCTGGCTGGGTGTTGAAGAATTTTGTCATGATGGTCATATGTTACGTGATTGACCAGGTACTATGCAGACTTTTAAAATCCTTCCAAAATGCTTATATTTTTGTATTTAAAATAATTTTATAGTAAGGCAATCAAAGTGTTCCAGAATGAGGTAAAGAGAACAAAATATGCACATTTTATAAGCAGGTACTATGACACACAGTGTTAATATTGGCAAACTACTGGCACAGGTTAGAAATCCTGAAATACAGTCTAAATCTCAGTTGCCAGCTCTAGTAATAAATTACAATATGTTCATTTTGCCTTCCCAACAGTGACCATAGATATCATTATAAATCACCAATTATGATTAAAAGAGCACAGCACATCTCTCTTTCTATGGAAATGTCCCTGTTCTTCCTGTTAAAATCAGGAAGTGGTGCTTTTTGTTTTGTTTTTATTGGGGGGATAGGGTAGTTTTGAAAGAAAATCTTTCCAAGCAAGATTTTCCAAAATTGAATCTAATGAATCTGCCATGTAGCAGTAATGGATGCCATGGTAATAATACTAGGCAACCCAGGGATTTCAGATAAAGCCAAAAATTCACATCTTAACTCAACTTCAAATTCTTCAAAGCTTTAAGAATTCCCAGAAACTTGTTCTCATCAATGTTCACTACCAGGGTTTTTTTCCCGTCTCCTTTCACTTCTTATCATGAACTTTTTAAAGAGTCACTTGTGCATATTATTGCTCTGAATTTGTTTGCTGACAAATAATTTCTAAAATAACTGTCACCTTCACTCCATCTAAGTCATCATAATTCCTCCAAACTTGACGCGATGTTAACCCGTCACTATTAAATTTTCTGCACCACTCTGAAACAATAAGCATAGGAGAGAGCTGAAGTCATCAGCGTTAGCCCACTGTGTGTATCAGCGGGAGGCATCTTGGCTCACATGGCTGCTTCCTGAGATGAGTTTCGAATAAGTGGGATGTAATTGGCAGGGGAAAAAAAAAAATGAAAAAAAGACAAGAGACAAACATAGAAAGGTTGGAAGGCTCATTCCCTGCAAGCACACACATACACTATTCTCAACACATGGTTTTCTGCAGAAGAACCAATTTTAGTTAAGTCCTTGGGCTGTTGCACCCATTCCTAAAGCTGTGCCTGGTTGTGCAACAGTACTCAGTGTCTGTCACATTCTGTAACCAGTGGTGTGGAAAATGACATCTGCAAGCCCATCATGGCGGTCATACCTCACCGCTACCCCAACTGTGACCAGGCCGGTGCTGTCTGCCCCCCAGTGCTCCGGCCAGCTGCCAGCCCCATCGCAGCTGCCCCTCACAGTGCTGCCATACGCCACCCTGGCACGGGACTGAGACACAGATCCACCCCAGAACGGGCAATGTGTCTGGGCTGCCTGAGAGCAGGGTGTGGCTGGATGGCGTATTAGCCCCCAAGGGTGCTCTGTTGAGTGATGAGATGGGACAGGGCACCATGAACCTCCCTGAGCACCTAGTCTGCATCCTTTTAATTGAATGTGGCACCAACAAGGGACCTGAACTTGTGTCACAGCGTCTGGTCTGAGTGAAACAATTGTTTTAAAATAATTGCTGTGGCAGAGGGCTCGCAGCCGCTGAGGGTAACTTGCCATGTGCTGCTTGAGGGGGAGGCAGAAATGCTGCAGTCAGTCATCTGCGGCCCTCTAACCCACCACAGCTCTCCCACCAGTTTCACAGAGAGCAAACATTACCAACCACGTCTGCTTTGCTTTTTTAATTGATTCTAAGGATGCTTTTTACAGTGTTTTATATTCAGTGAAAGAGCTTTTTTAAAATGAATTAAGATGAAGTATAGAAACCCAGGGCCATGTCTTCAGAGTTTGTCTACAACATAACACTCACACTCAACCGACAGGCAAATCTCAAGTGGCTATGGGTGAGCACAGACACACCATAAGCTTTTCCAGCCTCTCCAGACTTCCACTGGGCTGAGTACCCTGTTTGGTTTTTTTTCCCCCTGAATCTTTGGGAAGATCAGATCACTCAATAGAAAGCAACATCCTTGCCACCATAACAAAATAGTCAACAGCACCTGTGTTCAGGAAGTGACTCACGCATGACAGACCACTGTTAAAGCTAGAAACAGCAGTGGCTAACAGCACAGTTATTGAAAAGTTTATCAGAAACTTCAGAAATTAATGTTAGAGGCTGACAATGAGAAGTTCATGTAAGGAAAAAGAGCCTCTTTTGCAATTTTTAAGAATTAAAACATACACACAAGTATATATATGTATACATATACACTTATACAGAGTTTGACTATGAGGCATTAGTCCTCTGAGAGATATTGGCAGCCTTTCTGGAGAAAACTTGCAAGGAACCAGAAGATGCTCCCAGACAGCTGGGAGCCTGATGAATAAGATGAGATATTCTGTCACAGAAAAGGGGCCCTTTTACCAGAGCACTAAGCAGATGACTCCCACACCTCTAGCCTCTCTTCTCTGTGGTGTTAGTCTGAAGCTATGTTTTCCAATTGGTCTTTAGCACTTGTATTACCTATATAATATACACAACACGTGCACTTCTGAAGGAGGAACTGGCCTTGTAACAGATGTGCTTTCAAGTCCTAAGTTCAAATTCTCAAAGTTATTTCTGATATTGCTTCAAGAAGGGTTTTGAGTTAATCAACACAGAAGTATATCTGAAGATTATTTTTTTATGACTTTCCATCAATAATTTAAGTTTTATTATTATTGCTGTTGTTTTGCTTTCCTTGTTTCAATTACTCTGCATTGCAGTATGATGTTTTAAGTGCCTCAAGTTATGTTTGCCTAATGTTGAGCCTCAAAACAAAATAAACACATCAATTTAAAATATTGCAACTACCAAAATTACACATATTTTATTTTGGACAAAACCCCAAATACTAGAAAATTTTGTTATACCATATTACAGACCCTAATTATTTTCTTAGGGCTCCAGAACATCTCATAATTTTCTTCATTTTTTAATTTTTAATTATTTTAGTTCAACAAGCTCTCAATACAGCAATGTACATGTTCATTTCCCTAACCTGGAACAGAACCAACTACTCTCATCAGAACCGATAAACATCATTTGCTCGACTGATGAAACAGAGCTCCTTTGTAGGTAGTTATACTCAACTTACAGATACAAAACTTGATCCTGATCCAATGTAACAAACAATGAGGACCAAGTTTTCAAATAAACAGGCGTGCATATTTTGGTGAACAGGATATGAGTTGCTACACCTTGCAGGACAGAGTGTACAATAAAGTGATTATATTCTTGAACAGTACTCCATAGATACGGCTTTTTCCTGGAGTTATTAGTTTACACTGTGTGAAAGCAGAAGAAGACAAAATTGTATTTCTTTGTTCTTGTGCAATTTCTGACTACAAAATGCAGAACAGAATCTGTTCTGAATTCAGGTTTTACTCTAGGGGAGTTTAGGTCTCATCTCTGAGTAGACTGAACAGTCTGCAAAAGAAAGACAAGGTAGAAGTAGTGGCTTGTGGTCACTACATGGGAATGGAAACAAGAGGAGGGCCTTTGAAAAAACTCACTGAACTTTCCTGTGAGATTAGGCTGGGTTTAGCTCCATGATTCTTGAGGCGTGGTACTCAGCAACAACTGATCAACAACAGGTTCTAGAGAAGGTAAAGGCTACCAGTCCCCTAAAGTTTAACTATATAGGTGGGATTGTTTTGTTTAAGACTGTCTGTGACTTCCACATAGAGAATGTAACTTACACCTTTGCACTTCAGTTTTTTGCACCCTTTTGCACAGTTGTCTATACACTGGAGGTTCAACAGGATATTTCTCAAGGAGAAATCCTGTGGCAGCTCCTTTCAACCTCCTCTTCAATGCCAGCACTGCACTCATTCTCTGCCTTGATACAGCTCCCCAAAACAGGGTACTGCACCAATCATAGAAGATACGACAGTGCTGCATTCCACAAAAAACCCAGAAAAATCTAGAACAGCAAACATTTTAAAGAAATTAAAACCTGTCAGTTTAAAGGAAATGGGAATATATATAGATATAGTCATTACCTTGCCTTCCTTTCATATTATTTTTTCCTAGACTTTTTAATTGGCATCTGGTAAGCCTGCCATGACTCGGTCCATTAAAATTCTGTATTACCACAAGTATCCTTTCACTAATGCCAGTATTCCCCCTGGACAGAAGATTGTTCTGATAGCACTTGGATGTCCACTATTGTTTTAATTTTCTGGCAAATTTATCATATGTAGTTTACCACCAGGGTGTTCAACCTCAGAATAATAAAAAGCAGAGAGTTAGATGTTTTCCATGACGTTTAATGTATAGATTATTTTATTTTTATTTAAACTTGTATGCAGATTCCTCTAATGTAGTCCTTTCCTGACATGCACACATCTTCACATTTGGTCACGTTCAGAAGTTGTTGTTAGTCTGTTTAACAATACAAATCTGAGAAAATATTCATCATTGTTTAGTGCCAAAAAGCTAAAGTGTATCTAGCCCTTAATGTGCTGCAGCAACAAATTGAAAGAAAATGCCTGTTTTGAAAGCTTGTATCTCAAAAGAGATATACTAGTGTCACAGAAGAACATTTTCCCCATTTTACAGTGTGAAAAGATAAGTTCATTTGTTCACTCATATATGTCAAATGCTGTTAGAAAAGGCAGGTCACTTTCACAGTACTTTTGTTTCCTGCTGACAATCACCTGCAGCCAAAATCCTAAGTTCTATCCCAGTGATTTTTTCAGACAATTTAAAGAATTTCTATTCTTCAGAATTTCTTCAGAACCATTATAGAAATTATATTTACCATTATATTGAAATATTTTTTTCTGGAGTTCTAACAATGGGTAGAATTTCTCTTCTAACTGAGAAGGATGCTTAGTATGCAGGATAATGCACATTTTGAAACAAGACAGAGGCAAAAGACAATAACGAATCCAAAAGAATCACAATGCACTGCTGGGATGATGATTCGCAAGGGCAGATGATGAGAGTTAGTGACTACTTTTGAGTATTGTTGTTCTCCCAACACAGTTAAGTTTAATTTAGAGGTTCTTTAGCAGGACATCTCCAAACTTACACAAACTGTGCTACAAGAGGATCTTCCTTTACAGCTTCTGAGCAGCAAACCTCATGTAAAACCAAAAGGTAATATGCCTGAGATCATCTACAAAAATTCTGAAGTTTGATTTTGCTTGCCTATACACAAATATACTGACACATGCCTACACATACCTTTATATTAACAGCAAGAAACATCCACACAGTAAATACGTTCTAAGGAATGCAATCTAAAGATGTCAGATCTTGATATTCATGCATTTCATACACCATTAAAGATTTTACAGACTGATTTCTGGAACACATTTACACCGCAGCATTCTGCCTTCTACTATGGAAGAAGCTATTTTAAACTTCAGCATCCATGACTGCCCGCGACACATATATTCCTGTTACATAAACTACCAAACCTTGAGTACTCTTCTATTCCACAGAAATGTATGAAGGTTACATACATCTAGCTTAACAAAATGCATTTAATGTCTTCAATTTTGCTTTTTGACATCCTTTAGACCAGTAAAACTGTGAAAATTCACAGCCACTTCTGATCCAGACCGGATGCCTACAAGGCTTTGCGTCCCCTCAGTCCATCTACATTTTTTATTTATATTGGACAACCGGTACTGAACTGAATAAACCACTTTATCACATACCAAGTATCAAACTTCACCAGCTTTCAACTGCTACTGAATTTTGTTTTAAATTAGAGGCTAAGGACTATATAAACACTTAATCAAACTTCTCAGTCAGTATTCACTTCTCTATTCTTCAATTAGCTTACAGATACATGAGGGATCTACATGGTTAGCAAAGTTACACAGAATGGTTTTCTCTCTTTTATGGAAAGAATTTTGCAAGCAAGGTGAAAAACAGTTTTTAGTAGTATTTTTACTGCTCTTCCATTATAATTTTATGATGCTTATAAATTTATAATTCCATATACAAGCTTATTAAGTTTGAAGGCCCATTGGAGATTCTTTTTATGAACAACATTTCTTTTTTTCCCCAAGCCTTAACTGGAATGATTATGAAGAATCCCAAGACATTTAATTCCTATATGGTAGCAGCTGAGGCTGTCACCAAACCTGTTTTGGACAGCGTTCTAATGATAAAAACTTCATACTTCTGAGGGCCCCTATTGCTGAGTACTAACACAAAAAGTCCCATTGATAAATCCATAGATTTCCTTTTCTTAGCTCTGTGAGTTCACAGAGAACTCACAGACCTGATTCCTCTTTCCTATACATCAGCTGTTCACCTTATTTACATTGGGATACAGAGTTCAAAGTTAGGCCATCTGCATGTGACAGCTGCTAATTTTTACGATTCTGTATCAGGCTGGACACAAGATTCCCTATTTGGCTCTATGCTGTCAAATTAACTGAGTCAGCTCAAAAACACAACCTCAGGAAAAAAACCCACTCTGTTACCTGGGGTTTAAACATGCCTGTACCTGCAAATATCCTTGTGTTGATTGTAGGTACAAGTAGGGGAAATTCTGACGCTCTACCCCGTGGCACAAAAATGTTTTTGGGTTCACTGCATCCTGCCCACTAAACCCTGCCCACATCCAACTGTGAGTAGCTTGAAGCCCACTTACCCTCACACTCCTATTACCCTGTTGGTCAGAAGACAAGTCACCTCCTTCCAGACCTCTGCAAGTCACAGAGGTTGCTCTCTCTGACAGAAAACAAACCAAATGGAAAAACAGGTCAGGTACCACTAGGTCACTGCAGGCACAGCCGACTTGTGGAACAAGTGCTTTAAAAACACAGAGGCACAGGTACACACTGCCTGACTGCAATTCACTTTCTCACAGCAAACAGTAAAAGCCAAAAAGGCACCTGATGAGACATGTGGGAATGACCGGGTCAGAGGAAAGGGAATAAGTGTATGAAATGTAAAGCATAGAGAAGGCTCTGTTACACTGAGAAGTGTGTCAACAAGAAGAGCAACTTCCAGACCTCCCAGAAGATGCTGGAGATAAAAGTCAAAGGTCACGTGGCTGTAATCCAAGCTGGGAAGTGTTATGAAGGGAAAAAAACCCAACCAAGTAGTAAAGAGATCTGAGACCTGTGGCAGAATCAAAAATTATGGTGAAGGGGGAAATGTTACAGAAAAAGTGGCATAAGTCTTAAGAAAAACAAAGACAGTTTAAGATGAAATTGTAATTACAAAGACTTTTCCTTCCCATTATTAACACTTTCCCAAGCTCCTACTGAGATACTTTGATCTCTTCAAGTTTATTTGCCAGTACCTACATTTACAATATTCAGATTTTCTTATCAACATTTTGTTTCTACCATTCCACTCACCTCTTCTACTATAATTTGTTCTTTCCAGTTAGACATGAAATATAAATGAAAGCCAAATAACAAATACACCTTTCCTAAAGTATAGCTTTCATTCAATTTGTTCTAGTTTTCTTCATTTGTTTCTCCTTCAGTCCTTATATAGAATAACCCTGTATTTTTTTCTTTATTTGCTATTACATTTATTCAAATGCCAAGTTTACTGATGACATAAACCTGAGAGAAGTGACTGACACACCCAAAAGCTGTGCTGCCATTCAGTGAGACCTGAACAAGGTAAAGAGTTGGGTAGAAAGGAACCTAGTGAAATTCAACAAGGGCAAGTGTCGAGTCCTGAACACAGGGAGGAATAACCCCAAGTACCAGCACAACCCCTAAGGCTGACCTGCTATGAAGCAGCTCTTCAGAGAAGGACCGGGAAGTCCTGGTCAACAAGAAGTTAAACATGAGCCAGAGATGTGTCTTTGTGGCCAAGAAGGCCAATGGTATCCTGGAGTGTATTAAGAAGAGTGTGGCCAGCAGGGAGGTTATCCTCTATTCTGCCCTCATGAGGCCACATTGGGAGTACTGTGTCCAATTCTGCGGTCCTTAAAGACCCTCAGGTTCCAAACCTCCCTGCCATAGGCAGGGACACCTCTCACTAGACCAGGCTGCTTAAGGCCCCATCCAACCTGGCCTGGAACACTTCCAGGGAGGGTGCAGCCACCACTTCCCTGGGCAACCTATGCCAGTGCCTCACCACCCTCGTAGTGAAGAATTTCTTCCTAATATCCAATTTAAACCTACCCCCTTCCAATTTAAAACCATTTCCCCTTGTCCTGTCACTACATGCCCTTCTAAAAAATCCCTTTCCAGCTTCCTTGTAGGCCCCCTTCAGGTAATGGAAGGGTGCTCGGAGGTGTCCCCTGAGCCTTCTCTTATCCAGACTGAACAACTCCAACTCTATCAGCCTGTCTTCATAGAAGGGGTGCTCCAACCCTCCAATCATCTTTGTGGATCTCCTCTGGACCTGTTCCAACAGGTACATGTCCTTACGTTCAGGACTCCAGAACTAGACACAGGACTCCAGGTGGAGTCTGTGAATTCAAACATCCTTCCCTTTGAAAAGCCATACCCACAGAGTGAGCCACTCCTCTGCTTGGGGCTCCTGGCCTGAGTATCTTCCCTGCTTGTCTTGAAGTAGTATTCCACAGACAAGACAGGTTGAAAGAGGAAATTACTCCAAATGGAGCATGAGTCCATCAGGCACCCAAAAATTCTTTGCTAATGTTCACTGTATATGTTAGGTGCACTGAAGGAAACTACATATGCATTGAGATACAAGCTTTTAAACATGCAGTCTGACAACAGCTGAAACTGTTAACATTCAAGAGCTGACTTGTGAAACATGGGAGGAAAAAAAAAAAAGCAACAAAAGAAACAGCACAATTCTCTCTTGACAACGTCCTGACAGACTTCTTCAGTTGCGGACAAAGACATTTATAGAAAAAATATGTACTAATTAGCATTTCACTTTCCTTCTTCGTTGTCAAAAATTTAAAAATACCCAATATCTACATAATAATGAGAAGCAGCTAATTCCTCTATTACAGGTAATTTTTCAGAGGATCACAGAAGTAATTTATTGACTACTGTGAAAAATATGTGGTGGTGGTGGTGACAGCTAGTCCCTTTCCCACCTTCTTCTTCATATACACTCAATTTTCCTTCTACTTCAGTTTGGTGTTGAACATAATTCATATGGCATTCACATCAGTCATGTGAGGAAAAAAATGTAACAAGGCCAGCTAGCTAGATCTCCTGTGAGATTTCTCCAGTACTGTACCCAGTTGCCCCAAAATAGACAGCTGTTCTCCCTCCTTTCTCTGTGCAGGATCTTGCATCAGTGCCTAATCTGTAATAGGAACTACAGGAAGGGAAAAGATTTCATATGAATAAAGCTGGCTTGAATGGGTTTTTTGCCTTCCCAACATACACTTTTAGCCCCTCCAAACTTCTGGTTGCTAAAATGTCACATTATCAATTTCTCTTTTGGAATTTTGGAAGACAGAACAAGTAGTGGGACAGAAAAGAAATATGAGGTCATAACCTCAATGTTCATATTTTAGTACTATAGTTATATTTTCCCCTGTCTTGGTCCTTCTTAAAACTACTTGCATTAGGCAAAATCTACTTGTGGGGGTAGGAGAGAAAGCACCCTCCTGCCTGGGGAAAGTTTTACTAAAATTCAGCCTGAGTGCCTGTTGGGGCTGTAGGGGAAGATAACAGGGAATAACAGGGAAGATAATCAGGAATTAATTTATTTTTCTTTGAGAGGACTTTGATTTTTAATCAAATCTAGCTTTTCCTCTTTTTATCTTTTTAATATTTCTTTCAATTATAATATATTGGTTGTGTTTAATTAAGTGTCACATTGCATTGAATCCTGATTCTCACAGAATCCTTTTACAGAGCCACGTTACTTCTTAGATCTTCTGTGAATGCACTATATTACTTATATCACATAGCATCACAGACTAAACACAAATGCTGAGATTCCCAAAAGAGTGTGATTGATGTGGGCCACTGGAAGCCAGCAAACAGCATATGGCCAAACCTCCTGCAACATTCTGAAAATCTCTGCAAGCCATTCTAAAGACCAGTTATAACTTAAATATATAAATAGATGTATATCTCCTTCTATATAGATAGGTAGGAAGTGACTCAAGTCTGGTTAGAAATAATAAGCAAAGACAAAGTAATGGAACATTATGGCTTACAGCCCCACCGGGATCTGCCCAGGAACAAGAAGCACTTGGTACTGGCGTGAGGCAGAGACAAAATAAAATTTTTCTATTTAGCACTGATATCCTTCACCTAGATAAGAAGGCAAAAAGTGCAAATAAAACAAGACATCAGAATAACAAATAGCTGCAGAGAGTCACTCCGGACCTATTCTGAAACAACAGAATACACTTTAAAAAGCAGTAAAACCAATAAAAAGCCAGTCATCTTGAAAAAGGAGAGTCTTTGCTGCAATAAAGGCAGTCAATAAAGAAACGGTCTCATTTAAACATCAAATGCACATTGTTTTGCAACACCTGTTATTCAGCCATAATAGCTTTCTTAACCTGTCAAAGTGTTTAAGCTGAGGAAAAGAAATGGGCCTCCAGCTGTGCACTTTGGTGGAGAAAGCCTGTGCAAAGCAATATTAGTTTAATGAAATGTGTACAGATTGTAATTGTGGTAATAAGAGGGCAATTCCCTGAGGGGCAGTAGGAAGGCAGTGAGTACAGTCAAGCAGAAAACAGAAGCTGCAGGCTGGAGAGAGACACTGATATCCTATGTATGGACCCTTACTCTCCAACCTGCTTGCTTGATGGCATAGCTCTAATACATATCCACCACGACAAGCCCCAGGACCTCTCCGTGTCCTATTATCACTGATTTCCTCAGAGCACTTCCCAGAGAAGAGACCAAAGACAGTCTGGCTCTCAACAGTGGAGCCTGCTGGTATTCGTAACAAAGAATAATAAATGCATGCTGACATGGAAAAGCGGGGGGGGGGGAATAACGTTGGAGTACACTGATGCATTTTCCAATGCTCCGCTCAGCCTGCGAATCTGCTGTGCCCAATAAGATACAAACCACTTCTTCCTCAGAAAAGAAATTGTCAGAATTCTGAAAAATTGAGAAACAGTGCTCAGAAAGAGCATGAAGAAAGAGCAACATCAGGCACCACATTGACTTTTCCCTTCAGTTTCTTAAAAAAGGGATGAACGCTGTTGTTTCAGCTTGCTTGGCCATGCAAGCACAACACACCCAGTCATACCAGGCAGATTCCTACATGAAACCTGCCAATGCTCAAAGTCCATCCCAGGGTTAATCTGAGAGAAAACGTCAAAACCAACAACACTCATCACAGCAAGTACTGTTTGCGAGAGCTTCTAAGCTATGAAGTCTTTATCAGCTGAACCTGGAATAGTAATTTGACAGTGTAATTCAATAAATCCATCTTCTCAGTAGTTTAGTCAGTCAGGGTGTCGCAGGGATGCACCATCTCCTGGGAGTATTTTTGCAAGGAAACACCTGTCTCTCTCTTTCCCCCTCGCCCCAGACTCTGAGTAGGTCAGCAGCCAGAAAGAGCTACGGTAGAGACACATAAGCAAAGACAGACTTTCTTTTCATAAATATGGGATTATTTGGGAAATATAGGCAAAAAAGATGGCTCAACTCTTTCCAGAAAACAGACAACCCTTAACTAGAGAAGACTGAAGAAGGGGGCAATGGGGAAAAGTTTGGTAGAAAGCTCTCAGACTCTTTTAGCTTTTGCGCCAGCTCAGCACTTCACGCATACAGGGAAAAGGACCAAGGACCTAGGAAAGCTGCTGCAGGACTGCAAGAAATGTTTTTGGAATGACAGAAAGAGAATGACCAAGAGGGTCTGAACAGGCGCCAGGGCAGAGGCAGAGAGAGACTGAACACAGTCTAACTCTCAAGACCCACAGACTGGCTATACATATGTACTAAACCAAAAACAAATTCAAAAATTGGTGCTTCAGGGAACTGTAGAGTGCCTTTGACTCTGAGAGACAGCACCCAATAACATCCAGAGGGCTCTTCCTAACTGAATTATTCCATATTTCTATATAAATATGGGGCAACAAAGGCAGAGGGAAGGGAGGAATGGAATTGAAAGCAGAAAAAGAAAAGAATGAAATCAAGCAAGAATTAAATGGTCAGAAGACAATAAGACTTCATGACAAAAACTTTTAAAAAATTGAATGAGGGAAAAGGAGGAAAAAAAAAATTTTGACTGAAAAAACATGAGCACCAAAATCATGTCCCAGAAAAGCACTGAAACAAGAGGCAGAAAATTGGAAGTATTTTATTTTATAGTCATGAAATGAAGGAGATGAAAAGGAAAACCAGACATGAAGTTAAAGTCCAAATTTAATGCTGTGTTTGGAGTTAAAGGTGGGGAGAATTTTCAGCCAGGATCAGGATTCAGGAATAGAAAATTAAGGATTTATCCAATTTGTACGAGCAGTAGCAAGTTCTGTGGTGCCTCCCCTTTCTCAAAACTGTCTTATTTACCAGTGATATGTTAGGGAAAAAAAATTCTAATTTTTTTGTTACATAAATTTTTGAATGTTTTTTCAACATGGGCAACTCACCAATGAGTACTCTGTTCCTGTCAAACAGAAAAGTAGCTAAAATATTTTGGAAAGCAACCATTCACCTGAAAAGGTGAAACTCATCCTGCCTAACACTAGTAGGAGCACTATTGACACTGTATTATCAAAAGTGTATCTGTGACATACAGTGGGGGGGTTGCCCAGTTCCAGATACAGCTGGAAGGTTAACAAGGGCTGTCATTATTTCACACCTTCACTTTTCCAGACCTGCAACACACTTCTGCTCCTTTTACCCAGTAACAAGCCAGAGTTGCCTTCTGCAATTTAGTGACATTAGCGAGCTGCAGACCTGTACTTATTATAAGTAGTACAAAATGTGATGGCTGCAATTAGTTAGGACAATGTTGAGAGTACAGTAAAAAGGTTCATCAAACTCAGAGCAGCTACAGCTGCCCACAAATAAATCTATGTCACCAATACAGATGTCACAAAGCTTCTTTCTACACATCTTGAAAACTTCTTCAGCTACAGCAATGCTTGATCCCAGCTAACGTGTAACACAGCTAGCAAAATATGCAGTCTGAAAGGGACTGGAGAGCAAAGGAGGGCTGTAAGGCAATGGTCTGTTTCTCCATCCCATGTCTTTTAATGATGGCTGAAAGAATTGCTCAGACTTACCCAGCTGAGGCCTTGGTTGTGATGTGACACCATCACTTCCAATCAGTCACATCTCCTTCTGAGCCAGGATGTCACAGAGGACAATGTGAATGATGCAACCTGACACACCATGTCACCATGCCAGGTCTACCAGGTGGGAAACCAGTGTGGTAGGAGGGGGAGGCAAGAGAGAGGGGGGGGGAGAAAAAAAAAGGAGGCTTCAGAAAAGGTACCCCTCAGAGTTGTCATGTTTAGAGGGGTTCTGTTTTTAAGAAAGCTTGTAGTGCCTGCAAAAGCCAAAACCAAAGATACAGAGAAGGAAAATAAAGAAAACCATCAGGGACAAATCAGTGATAGTCTACTGAAGGTCTACTAGAGGTTTTAGGCAGACCTTCCGTAGTGAAGGGAGGGACATGGCAGGCGGACAGGTCTCTGTGCTGTTTTAGGAATCCACCTTTCTCTCTTTTACCCCACTGAAAATCCCCACGAGTAAATTGAGCCTTTCCTGGAAAGGAAGATTCAAGTCACTAAGGACTGCCCCAAAATACACATCAGATATGGTCTGTGTTTCTGCAGCAGGAAAGCAGAGAAAGAGACAGTTGTTTATTTTGCCCTTGAAAACAGTAAAATAATTTTAATTCAAGATTATGTATAATTATGAAAATTAGTATACATTTATATATTTCTGCAATACCTACATTAATACTGGCTGGTGTAATTAATAGAGAGACATAGGAATGCAGATCTCCAACTGTTGGAGACAACTCCATTGCTTCTCCACTGCAAGCTGGTGGAAGAGGATTTACCTCATAAAAAAGTTTTCCTCCTCCAAACAGTATCTGTGACTAAAGACCTTATGAGCCAGAGGAGCTTCAATTAACAGTATCTCAGCCAAGGCTACTTCTGCCACAAGTGCACAATTTGCTTCAGTCATGATTTAACAAATCTGAGATTGCTATACAGCTAAATTTAGCAAAGAAAAGGGACAAGCACTTTGAGTTAACAGCACCAGGACTGTTTAGAAAAACGTACTGCTTTTATTTTCTTCTTACTTTTTTACATCTATCCCATAACCCTAATAGCAAAAACTGGATGCTTGCATATAACAAGCTGCAGTACCACAGAATCACACAACTGAAAAATGAAGCAGTGGAATATTTCTTTCAGTTTCCACTTGAACTTAATCTAAGCTACATTTTACATATTGACCCAGATTTTATTAAATTCAGTCCCTGTTTTTGAACAAGCAGCTAACACAGAAAACACCATCACTGGGATGCCAGAGTAATTGTCTATAGACACAACGCAGCACATATACTTGCAACTTACCGAACATTGTGCCTGCCAGTAAACACCAATAGAAAAAGTTTTAGCTAAGTAAGAGCAGCCTGAAATTCTGGCACATTACATTTTGTAGTTCTTGTTGCTATTTTTATAGCTAAATGCTAATTTGAATTTGTAAGAAATAGTTTCAGTACCATTACCTAGCAATTCATTCAATAGCAAATTCCTATCAAGTACCATCCAAACAGTGGGATTTTCCTGATTTTCTAATGCCTTAATTTATTATTTTTTTTAAAACACCAAAATAGGTGAAAGTTTAATGTTAGTGTCAGCAAAAGTCACATCTCTCTTCCTTTTTCCTCCCTAGATAGTTCTAAAACATGCAGTCAGCCTGTATTGTCCTGATCAGGCAGCTTGGTACTGGCAGGAAGACATTGCTATCTAGTCCTTCTCACTTATCAATCGGCTTTGGGCAGTTTAGCTGCTGATGCCGATCATTGAGTGAGAGGTTTTATAGTGACATCTGCCCGTCATCAAGTCTGACTGTTCATGTCTGTCTTCCAAGGCAATTTTTCTTCTCCTTAAATGTCAGTTTGTTTAACCATAGTCTGGTTACATCTGCCAACTACACGCCATGGTAACATTTACAGGAGAAAACAAGAGAAAAATCTATTAAACAAAAAACCATTTCATTTTGGCTTAGCCTCAGGCTGCATCGTCCTCAGGGACTGACCCAATCTCATTGCTAATATCAACAAATTCTTTCTACTGCCCTGTTGCTCTCATGCTTTAATTGATTTTTGTTGTTAGCATCACACTGACCATAAGCTGTAGACAACCCACAGCCAGACGGGGTGGGCTAAAGAGCCCACTATTTCATCTATGGTGCAGCTCCTTCTTCTTCACTCACAGATTCTAGTCCAGAAGATATTCACTGGACGATTTGAAAAATAAGGTCTTGACTCTATTTTTTGAAAGTTACCCATCTCTCTTTCTCTAGGTAGACAAAAAGTGTATTTTATTGGCTTTACTTCCTGCCACTGGTGAAATACTTAGAAGTTTAACCATCTGAACAGGACTACTGAATTCAGTATTACCTGCACACTACTTTATATTCATGTTTACACTTTGCTGATTTCTTACCTTTGGTATTCGTGGAAGCATTGAAATGTTAGCTCCCAAAAGATACTATGTATTAACAGAATTATTGAGAAAAAAAGGCAGGAGAAGAAAAGACTAGAGCAGATTTGAAACAAGACAGTCTGTTACAGACTGCATCAAGGGCCTCCAGAGTTAAAATCACAACCATTAGAAGATATGCAAACAAGGGATGTGATGGAGAGAAGAACCTCCCAAGAAGACCCTTCTCAATGCATCAGCAGTCAGTTCTGCCATGGAGAGCAGGGTTGCCACCAAGCCCTCAGCACGCTGGGGAAAAGTCCACTACTACTGTCAGTGACAGCGTTGTATGTTGTAATATGGAGCAAAAGGGACTTACATGCACTGTTACATTCATCTCTGTTACACAGGCATGACTGAGCGATCACATGCAGCCACAGCTTTCACTCAGAAGCTGAATGATATGATGAAGCTACAAATGTTCAAATAAATACAAATACAAATTTGTACATTCAGCTTCTGCCCTACTTTCATTTTAAGTTACTTGTTGGTAATGATTTTTGCAAATAAATTTATTAAAAACATCAATCACCCAAACACAGTATGTAACTGCACCTTTTAAAATAATAAAAGAATCATATTTGCAAGCTATTGGGAATCAAAATTTACTATTTGGAGAAAAATATACCCAGTCAGAAGAAAAGTAATTGAAAACACCAAGTGTTCACAGTGATTCTTTCATAATAAAACCAGGGAAAACCGTTAAATGCAGAGACAAAAGGAAAAACTTTGCTCATATTTAAAAAGTCCAAATATCACCACTTCCCATAGTCCACTGGGGGACACATGAGACATTTTTGACAGAGATTAGAGGCAGTTTGCTTAAAAGAAGCTGAAATTCAGATCAGGTTCCAACGTCCATGTATCAGGTCCATCAATGCTATCATCTTACTCCTTTATCTTTACCACCGCCTTTGAAGGAGGCTGAAGTCAGCAGCCTGGATATGAAATACTGCCTCTACACAACCACCCAGATTTGTGTTTCTGATTCATTTTCTCCTCTTTCTTTTCTGTTTATGCGTCTCTTGTTTTTAATTTCCTCTGTTGTAAAAACCTACACTTTATCTCAAGCTTCCAGCCAGCCAGATAATTTTTTGATCTTTCTGTGTATTTAGCACTGGCCTGAAATGAAAATTAATAATCCATTTGAAAGATGTCCATGTAGCTGTATGCACTACTGAAGCTAGGAGATGCTGTTGAGAGAGTGGTCTATTAGTGTCATGCAAGTACAAAACTATCCCCTCAAGTAGCACTACTGGGTTTTAGCACAATTTGTTAGAAGACCCACACTGCTCAAGCCACAATCCAGAATTTTGAGGGCAAAATAAGAAGTGAGTCCCTGGAGGGCTAGCTCTTTACCTCACCCTCTCATTTATCCACCATCTTTTCTTTCATTCCACTATTTCTTCCACTTCCCAGATTTACTTCACTTTTTTCCTTCTGGAACTTGGCTAAGTCTTCCTTCCCTCATACTCCTTTTTTTTTTTTTTT
>VZTU01019094.1:184457-235776 GCA_013400835.1 Zapornia atra
TTTTTTTTTAATATATTCTCTCTCTTATTCCAACAAATGCTCCATAGCAGACAGATTCATTCATCTCTAGCACCTTATCTGGTGGAGCATATGTTTCTTTTCTTTGAGGTCAGATTAACTATTCCTTATAAATGGTACAAAGAAGAAATATGTGTTGGCAGCAAGTTCTGCTACTCTTAGCCATCATTTCTGTCCACTGTATTAAGCCAATTTAACATGCTTAAACATGCCTTTTGTCAACAGCAACAAAAGCAAAAACCAGCTGAACTTGAGTTAATAAATCATTTTTCTGGAGGTAGAAACTGCCTAAGAAATATGATGCCAAGCAGTTACTGCATGTTATTCTTATAGAGGAGAAAAATGAGAAGAAAAAGTTTAACCAGCTTTCTATGATTATAAAAGGTGTTTTATACATATATATATATCTGCACGTATACACATTGAATTTGTTAAAAAAAAGAGATCATGCTGAATTCAAGTACGTCCCTTTAGACATGGATTTGCCTATCCTCAGTTGATCCTAATTCACTGGTATTTAAACTTGAAAAACAAGCCTCTATTCCATTATACCAACTCCTGCAACTTTTATGTATATATACATACGTGTGTGTGTATACATTAAAATGATATGTACAAAAATACGGAATTCAAAATCCTGGAATCACATGACAGGGAACCTCAGTATTTTCTGCTAACTCATAGCTTTCCCTGTCCTCAGGAAAGTTCAAAAAACCATAAAACCAAGAAGCAATTTAAAGGAAGTCAAGATGTTTTACAGGTTACTATTTTAAAACCAGAAAAATCATTATTATAATGTCTGAGATGGACTACATTTAAGTGAAAAGCAAGTGAAAACAATAAAAGCTGATTAAGCACAATATTATGATCCATCATTAATCTGTGCTGTTTATACAAAAATACGAGGAAGGACAGATAGGAAGGATGAATGGAAGAATGTATTTTTCTTTTTTTTAGCTCCTTGTGTGGGACCCCACAGTGACACAGGAAAGAGTGTGTGTGAAATGCGCTCCCCCCCCAGCTAAGACCGAAGACAACTTGGGAGGAACCCCCATTCCCTGCGCCTCCTTGTGCTGCAATGGGGGGCAGGGGGAAGAAGGGAGCGAATTTATGATTAAAGTCAAGCATGCGAAGAGGTGAGGGTTGGGGGGGAAGTAGAAGTGTTAAGATCTGTAAAAGGAAAACAGCTCATGAAGAAGTGACCGAGAACCCCATTTTCCAGTCCCTCCCACCCCCCCTCCCCCTCTTCCCCATGCCACAATGAGGGAGAAGAAGGGGGCAAAATCATGACTAAAGTCTGCTAAGAAGGGAACAGTGGGGGGAAGGTGCTTTAAGATCTGGTTGTGTGGTTTTAAGGTCTGATCGCACTTCTCATTGTCCGACTTTGGTTTCACTCTGTGTGGAGTGGAGTGTAATAAATTAGTTTTCTTTCCTTCACTCTGTGTTGAGTCTGTTTTGCCCATGTCGTTGGTGACAGGATGATCTCTCCCTGTCCTTACATCGACTCCTAAGTCCCTCAATATATATTTCAACTACAAAGAGGAGTGATAGACCGACTTTGGTGGGCGCCTGGCCTCCAGCCAGGGTTAAACCACCACAAAAAGTTAATCAGAGCTGGAAAAGACAGTTTGGCCCAGATCACAAGCAGTGCTCAGAGTGCTTTGTATACCTCCAAAAAGAAAAGTGGTATAAAGATAACCTCAGAATATTTGTGTGCTTCTTCCACCTCTGAGACCACTCAGCTCCCAAGTGTCAAGTTATGAATCAGAGAAGTACTATGTTTGCAGAGGAAGACCTGATAGAGCCATGTAAGTGTGACCAAAGAAAGCTCTCTCCCCCCTTTCACTCCCCACTCCCCTTTCATAGACAGAAACAGAAGATGAGGCAGTTTGTGTTGTTTCTGTCCCCCAAAATAACGTTTGAAAGACTACGGACTCTCTGAAACACGAAGAGTATGGCACTATCCCAGACACAACCAGCTAGTGCCCCCCTCCTAAATTCATTATTAGGCTTGCACAGGACAGCAGGACCCCTAAATTTAATCTCGCTCTCTTCTTCCTTCAAAGGACCTGAACACTTCTTTACACTGCTATAAAGTTTGGGCTTAATTTCCTTTACTATTCTACATCTAAGCTGAAGGACAACCAGCTATTTTATCTAGTACAACCTCCTTCAGACAAGGAATGAAAGGAAACATTTCACTGTTCTTATCTCCTACCACTGCTTTTTGTGCCTAATTTTACTAGTATCACTCTAAGCAGCAAGCCAGCTGCCTAGAATAAAGGTCATTTATTGACGTTGCAGTCTTTTGATTTTTTCCAACTTTACAGAGGAGATGGGTTTAGACCAGACAACAACCAGACAACACAACATTTATCGGTGCATTTCTTGTGGGCATTTGTCTTGCTAGTATAGAGCACTGGGCATTTGTCTCGCTAGTATAGAGCACTGGGCATTTGTCTCACTAGTACAGAACACTAACACAGCACATTCTCCTCAGGTTTCCCCATACCTCTGGGTGGATGAACACAAGCATGAAACTGTCCAATGTCTTTGCATTCTTTTCAGTTCTGACTGCGGGCAGGAGACATCAAACCCAATGTCACAGCCTTGACAAAAGGGGAAAGCACAGTCATGAGAGACTGTTGTGTCTGCAAACAGGTTGTACTCAAGAAGCAGTTGTATGCTTGGGAAAACCCATGACATTTAATTCGCATGTGCTCTCAGTCAGAGGGAAGTGTGAGGGAAAGAGTAGGGAATCTCAAAGACATCCACCCTCCATGCTGCCCCTTTTCCAAAGAGCATGGACATAAGTTGGAGTAAGAAGGATTGTTTCCCCCCTGAGCCACAGTCAAGCAATCAATGTCAGTGTATCACCAACATGTCATAAACCCTAAAATTCAGAGACTCTGAGACGCATTCGCAGAAAACATGTTTCCTCTAAAGACTGATGGGCTACAACAGAATGCTGGTGTCTTCTGCTAAAGCAGTTTTTGGCTGTTCACAGAGCACACCCAAGAAACGCATCCCTGCCCCACAAGGAGAAGCACAGGAAAAGCTAACATCCAGCCAACTCAGGGCAAGGTTTCGCAGTACTTTTTCCCCAAAATACTTTCAGTGTTTGCACACAGCAGATAACTGCATGTCTTTCCAGCAGCAATTTTTAGCTGCTGTAATTCTGTAAACATCCTTACCTACTACAAATAAAAGAGGCAGTAGGAATTCTGGGGCCTCTTACTTGTTGTGGATGTTTGACCCTTGCAGGAGGCCAGATGCCCACCAAAGTCACTCTGTCACTCCCCTTTTCAGCTGGACAGGGAAGAAAAATATATATTGAGAGGCTTAGGAGTCAAGATAAGGACAGGGAGAGATCATTCCACAATTCACATCATGAGCAAAACAGACTCAACACAAACTAAAAAGAAAATAAAAGCATCTAATTTATTACACTAGACACAGTGAAACCAGAGTAGGATAATGAGAAGTAAAACCAGATGCTAAAACACCTTCCCCCAACCCCTCCCTTCTTCACAGACTTAACTTTATTGATGATTTCTCTCCCAGTTTCCCCCCCAGGGTAGCATGGGGTGGGGGAACGAGGGTTTTGATCAGTTCCTCACAATTTGTTTTCCTTCTGTGTGTGCCTGCAGTCATTCCTCACACTCCTCCCCTGCCCCACCATGGAGTCCCACTCATGGGAGACAGTCCTCCACAATCTTCTCCAGCATGAGTCTTTTCCCACAGGGCTTCAGCTCTTCACCAGCTGCCCCAGTGTGGGTCACGTCTACGGAGTACAAACTCTCAGGCCCAGACACTTGTCCACTCTTTAGGGAATAAGTCTTTATTAAGTTTAATTGGCATATTTTGTCCCTCATTCTGTTCAGCTAATGTATGCACATTTGTAGAGAATGTCAAGTTCCTTTGATAGAATGATAAGGGAATGAGCCCTTATCATAGCAATAATGATGTTAAATATAATTATAACGTACTTTTCACTCAAACCAGAATTTTTAAAAAAGAAAAACCTTGGAATCATCATTCAGATATTCACCAAATTTTGATTTGATTCATATCTGACAGAGACATATGTGACTACATAATTTATTCCAAGAAAGGAAAAAATAAAACCCCACCCCCAAAAAAACCCTCTCAAAGATTCATGGTTTCCTCTGGTCTGTCAATCTTCCGAATTCCGAATTCAGAACTGTAGAAGATTGGACAGTGGGATGAGGAAAAAACCAAACCTGTCTCAGCTTTCTACATCAAGCCAAATGAGTTTTTCATATTCCCTGTCTCTCTCTACAATAGCTACCATGCAATATGACCATGTTGAAAACCTCATAACACTGTGACATACTTCCAGCATTACATATTTCATATTAAAACAGATTTTGTTAATATCTAACTACTTACAGTTTCACAGACCTTCTTAGTTAATAATTTTCAAGGCTAATTAGACATTATAGTATGCGTTATTTTATTTATTTTAGATTTTTGTTATTTGGGGTTTTTTAATGGAGTAGTATTAAATAGTCTTCCCTAGTATAAATCCAACATGGTGCATCTTCCCCGTATCACACCTTGTCTGAGTGTTAATCAGCAAATGCATCAAACATCTAAACATAATTTTTAATCATTTCCATCCACCAAAACAAAAGTACATTCATAGTAATATTCATGCCAAGTAGCTAATTTTTTTGCAAATAAATTGGTCAAGCATGTGGTTACTCTATTTGCTTTAATCCTCAAAAGGTGGCTAATTAAACAAGGTACATCTTTCTAGAATTTTTTCCTTATGATGATCTGGGATATGCCACAAAGTATTATTTGCCTTGGCCGCGCACTGCTAAGAAGGGACACTGCTGGATGCTGTACAAGACAAACCAGTGCAGTGTTCCACACCACATTTACAAAACTGTGGAAACAAATGAAATGCAGTGGAAGGCCCAAAACCAGAGTTCAAAACAGGCACTTTTTCCCTCCCATTTTGAATGCAGCTATTAACAGAGACTCTCTAAAGGAGATTAGAGTAAGGTTTCAAGCACCACGATGTGTGATTAGACTGATTGCAAGAGTAGCCTGTTTATCACAAATCACATTTTTTTTCCTTTTTGCAGCAGCTCCAACATCATATCCAATACCAGATTTAAAATGCTGTCCTTACCAATCACAGCAATGTATCTCTAAACTTAATTCCACTTTCTGCAGCAGTACAAAAACAGATGGTCACACCTCATTTAATTTAGCACCTTTTGCTTTTTCTTCTTTCCATCTGAGGAACCTCTGTGAATCATATCAGTTAAGCTAAATCACAGTATTTAAACTGCTTTGGAGCCATAAACAACAGTCCTTTAGGATTTTGGTGGCTCTGACCTCTACCAGGCATCATAATTTTTAACTTACCTAATTGGTAAAGGATTACTGTCTCTGGACAGGCTCAGAACTACCAGCAAATTAGAACAGATGCTGTGCAGTCAGTAGGCTTTCAAAACAATAGTGCATCAGATTTCTATTCTCTTCTACTCACTATTCCCATTAATGAAATATTCAGCAGCTATAAAATAGAAATGCAAAGAAGTCCATTGAATTTGAAGTGTACAGTTTGGGGGAAGGAAGGGGAGGTACACACACCCAAAACCCCCAGTCTCTTGACTCAGAGACAATATTTAGATATTGGAAAGGTTTTTGAAGTAACAGGCATTCAAATTTCTACAATGAAATTCCACAGAAATTTTCCATAAGGATCTGGAGAAAGATCATTTGATTTGCAGTTGAGATTGCAAAGCTTTCTGCCTCAGAGGAAAGTTTTGCCAGCTCACTAAAACAGTCCCACTCCTAAATGCTAATGTAGTGTATGGGATTGGAAGACACAACTACATGTTTTGGCATGAACCATCAAACTCATCCAGAGATAAGGGAATGTAAACAAAAGAACATTTCCTTTGACCAAAAGAATCTTTATTGGTTTTTTTATTCCAGCATTTTTTCCTAATAATCACCTTTTAAAATGTGATTTTTTTGGTCAAGATTCTATTGCATTTTGTAAAGTCATTGCAAAGGAAGTATCAGAAAAAATAATTTTGAACCAAAACCAGAAATCTGATTGACCAGCTTATCAGAGGTGGGAAAAGTAGAAATCCTAAGAAGTTCAGCAAGGTCCTACAGTCATTGCTTGCCTTCAAAACACCGGGAAATTTCTAGGACATTTCTAAGACTTTATTTTTATATTCTTTTTTTAGTAATAAAGTAAAACACCCCAGTCAGAAATAAGACTGCTACCCAAGATAAGACCTAGTCTTCTGTAGCTTTTCACGTAACTAAAACATGCCACCCAAAACTTTTCATGTAGAGTTTTGTACAACATTTGATTGAATAGAAGTATCAGATGTATATAGCTGGGGAAAACAAAAGAGAATATACAAACTTTTTTGTGCAATATGTATTTTTGAATCAACAAGTAAAAGGTTGCTTAAAATACTTTTATACATTATAGGCTCTTTGAAGAATGACACAGACAATTCCTAGATAAAAAAATAGCCATTGTAGACTTAATGTTAATATATTTGCAGTGAAAACATGCAGTATTTCAAAGCCTACAACAAATAATTTCTCTCTTGAGCACTCAGCTGTCTCTAAAAAATGAGCAGGGGAAATGTGAATAAGACAAATATAGTGGCATCAAAAAAAAAAGAAAAAAAGAAAAAATACTTTCATAAAGATGAGAAAAAACTTTTTTTATAATTTTGTTTTCATGTTAGAAACCTGCAAGTCTGACACAGCTCAGTATTTATTTAAAGCACTTTGCTTTACCAGTGTATCATATATGAGAACTCTGGTAGATTCAGAAAGCTTGTGTCAGAGATAAATTTGTCACTTGGCTTTCAAAATTCTGGTTCCTTAGTAGGGTTCACTTAGTGCTTCCCACAGCTATAACAGAATTTTCATTTATATATTTTTTTCTGCATTTTGGTGCAATTAAATTTGAACGAGATCTTCCATGTGGTAAAAAATTCAGAACTGACTCTGAAAGGAGCATATGAATTTCAATGGCACAAACAAATTTTTTCCTGGTCACATCCTTTGTTTTCAAACAAAACCAGCTCGCACATAACACACTCCATGTGGAGTATCACTAAAATACAATTTTCACATCAGAAAATAGATATGTGTGTGCCAGACATGGTCCAAATGTATTGTATGTGCACAAGTGTAGACAGCTGACTGAAAAACCTGTTCAGTTCTCAACAAGACCACAGCAAACTCTGCTAGGTTCTCTAAAAATCAGTCAGCACATATAAAAGGAGAATAATTGTGATATTTAATCACTGAATATTCTTCTGCTGTCTGAGGGTCACACCTTCCTGATGGAGCCACCAACCACCTACAGTACCTATTAGGTACAATGTAGTAGTGTCAGAGAATATCCAAAAGATCATTCTCCAAGAGCTATATTAGTATATATCTGCTTCACTCAGTGCTTACTTTTCCACATATGGGATTTTTTCGATGAGGAGGGGATTTTTTTCTGAAACAGAAAGAAGTGGGAATTTCGTAAAATCAGTTGATAGGAGAAAGATGCCAGGATGTACAGAGAACCCCTTGATAAAAGCTGGTATAATATACTTCATACTCCTTTTGGTGATGTACAAATCCCTCTCAAAAAAATGCTCTTTTAGAAGCACAGCAAGTCTTTTCTCACTGTGGTAGCCATCAGGTATTTAATAACTGGGAAAGATGGAGATAATCATCTGCTACCCTTCAGAGAGCAAACCAAGATTAGTTATCTAATAAAATAAAGCTCAGAGGGGCAGCTTAGAGCTGAAACTTTTACCTATGGAACAAAAAGCTGACATTGCAGATGATCTGTCAAGGTCACTAGTTACATCCCATCAGTGAGACAACATGGCAGAGGCAGCCACCACTCAGTTCTGCCCATGAGCAGCAGTTACGATAGTGACTGTCAGAAGGACCAGCAGGAGTATGGCAATGAGAGCATCAAGCTCTACTTCTCCTGAGCTCCATCCAGTTACATCATAAATGCTCCATTCACATTCACAACTTTTCTCACCATCTAGATCCATGCACTGATAGTCCCAAAATCCATTAGTTCCCCCAAAACTATACACATCTCACCCATGAGAAAAGGTGGGAATGTAGGCTCTATACATAAATAGCCTTTAGCTCTAAAGTAAAATCACCCAATGTGTCTGTTCAGAGATCTCATATAATCTAAATGATTGTCCAGACCAACAAAAATTCAGTGTATACACTCATGCACACTTATACAGAGGTATATATACACATACAAAGCAACAAAGTGGGTTACCAAGATCTCTAGCCAAATGCATTCCTGGATCTAGTTACTTGTCTCTGATAAACCGGCATATTGCTGGATATCTCCCTCAGTTCCACAAGGACACAAGTGACTTCAACACACAGGTTTAGAAATCCAGGAGCTCCTACTTACTGGGTAGGAAATCACAGGTTAATTTTCCTAGTTGGGGCAACAAAGTTATAAGGATTACCCACAGACATACTGAAAAGTCAATTTTAAGATAAGGGCTCTAATAAGTATACTTTAAAGTTACAGAACTTTAGCATTTGTTCTCATTTATGCATCTAAATGCCTGAGCAGCAGCAGAATTTCATAGTCAGAAACATAATGCTAGTGTTTACACCCTCAAAAACTCATAGCTATGTTCACTGAAAATTTGTACTATTTCATATAGCTACAAATGTTATACTTGAAGTTTACCCAATTAGCCAGAAACAAAAGCCATTTGAGAAATAGAGCATTTTATGAAGTAACACCACTCAAAACAACTCCAGTCTGATAGGACATGCAAGAACATAATTCATGCTTACATTCCTTGTAAATCCTACATAAATTTGAAACATTGCAAGAGAAATATCACTAGCTGCATGATTCACTGTGCAACAATTGCAGTCTCCTCAGAGGGTGTGCAATACACACAGTTCTACATTACAAGTGCTAGCTAAGCAAGTCAACTGCTCATCTTTTGTTACTCACCAAGCCTGCTCCTCTAGGTGAAATCCTCCCTTCTAGGAACACTCACAGCTTGGATGACCTTGATTCCTTCATCTTCTTAGGTGTCCTTAGGAAAATACCAGCCCAGGTGATGCAGATCACCACCCCTCCAATCATGGTTAGCAATACTGCCTGCTATCAAGTTTGTTTCTGCCACTCCAAGGTTCTAAATTTTTATCTGTAAAATTAGGTATTTATTTCAGATTACAAAATTTCAGCTGTTTCTGATTCAATCCAACAAGCCAAAGTTGTATTCACCCTCTGTGATTTTGAAAACTCAGCCAGACTGACGTAAATATTTTTTTTCTGAAACTTGATATTCCCAAAAGGCTTATAATACTGATGAGAAGCTGTTAATGTTTAATTTTGCTTGTAAAGCACAGGTGAGCAGGTGCATTTTAAAGCATAAAATGAAATATTAGAGGCAAAGTATTTCTTATTTATTATTGGAAGGTTTACCAGACTTAAAGGTTTAAAAGATTTCAGCTCCACATTTGTGAGAATCTTTGTCACTCTCCCTAAAGAGCTGGTAACATTTAGCCAGGCTCTAGGACTAACCTTTTAGATGCTGCTTACAAAGGCACCACAAGGGATACTTCAAGATACACACACTACACACTTTTCCTTGCTGATCTGGGGAGAAAGTAGAGAGGGAGGGAGAACAGAGCATGCAAAGTTACTGTTCTTCATTTGTAGTGTATTACATGCAGAGGGCTAGTTAATCTAAACCAAGACATACTGTATTTAAACATATTTAATGGGGTTTTTTAGGTATGTCTCTCCAGGCTCTCAGAACACAATATTAAAAACAAACAAAAAGCACCACCTTTAGAAATGGGAATAATCATTAACTGAAGCTAGACAGATAAGATAAAGACCTTTCCAAAGAAGTTTCGGCCTAACAAGAAGTATGGGAGATTATAGAGAAGAAACACCTGTATCTGCAAATCAGATGTAGACAGGGAGGAAAGATCTATCAATCAGCTTTCACACAGGGTGTCTTTGTTGCTGCACTTTAGTGGTTGATCCACTACTAGATATGCCAGCCATTTTATCTAACTTTACATGAAAAAGTACTGACAGCTCTAACACCATTTCTCTCAACCTTATTTCTGCCTTGGGTCTTCTGGATCAGGTTCACTGAGAAAGCCCAGAAAGCCAAAAAATCCCTCAGCACCACGTGCCTGCAACAGAAATTCTACTCTGAGTCAGGTTAGGACATGAAAGTTGGCTGAAGACCCTGTCCAGCGTCTATGAGGCGATGGCCCTTGTGAAGTGGCCCTGAGCAGGGGAAGTAATTTTGTGTGCCCCTTGCACAAATATCTGTTTGGGATTTGCCTTATACTCATATATAGATTTTTCTGCAATAATATCTAACCCGTTTGCAAGTCACATAAAAAAAACCAACAGAGAGAACACCAAGGCAGCCCCATTGTGTTCAGCTCACAGGGGATAGGGATTTTCTGAATGCAGAAAAGAAAGCTGACAACACCATTTAGGAAATTACGAGTTCTGAATATGCTTCTTAAACTGCTTTTAAGCATCTTTAATGTCCAAGAAAGTCAAGATAGGCTAGCCAGTCAGAAAACAAGAAAAGCAAGGAAAGTCCTGGAGAATATGAAAGAGATGGTCAAAACCAGCAGGGAAGCAAAAAAAAGATGTTTTCATCAAGCAACAACACTGCACACTGAGAGGAACTATGAGACAGAAGCCAGAGACAGCATACTGTGAGAGGACACAGAACGAGGTAAGAAAAGCAGCAAAGCACATTTATGTGGAATGCTTTATGAAAAGAGAAGTTGCCATTACTGGGGAACCGATCAAAAAGCTGCATGTCAATACAATAGACCTTAAACATGCCTACTTTGAACAGCACACAAAATATAATGTACTGGATGTAAACTAGCTGAGGGAGGGAAACAGTGAAATAGTTCTTATTCCATACTGAGAAGATGCACTGTATCAGAAACGTACTCCAAACAGAAACAGGAGACTAATAATAAGTAGGTATATTACCATAAGAAAAATGTGATGGAGATCAGGAAGGTTATTAGCATGTCCTGTTCCATTCTATAAGGCATTGCACACCATCAGTATGAGATTCAGCAGGCAAGATAGTGAAATTCAAACGTACCAAGTCCTATGTCCTAGTCTACTTGATCCAATATACTAAATAGGAAGGCTTGCTTCATATACAATCATATTCCTATTACTCCCTGTTTAGTGCTTTAGAAAATGAAATGTCACAATGCAGCCAGACATTTTAGGTTAGACCCTCGGATTACATAAGTAACTGTAGTAATTTTAAACAGTATTTTCCTCCCCCTGCCCTGCCTTTGAAAGGAGGCAGCTAAGTTGCAGTTTTCACATTCAGCACCTCGACCAAAACTTCCTGGTCAACTTGGCCTAGATACATGCTTTCTTTTTCTCTTAGCGCAAGCACGCTAGTGTATCCTGCTTTACAGGTGCAGGTGGCTCTGAACCTGGTCGGTCTTCTATGTTAAAAGCCATTCTTGTAACCCCCCCCACACACATGCCTTGTAATGACTGAACATCATAAAACAGTGGCAGCTTTGAAGATGACAAAGCAAACAGAACTGACTCACCCATCCACTCATTTTCCTATTCAATATGATTAACTGGCTGTTTGAATCAAACTTATCTTTTTTCAAAGGCTTGCAGTGACAAGGATTATCGCTACTGAGACACTCCAAAATTATTAAGCATTTATTACTGCTCCCTAAACTCAAATCAACTATTCTACCACATCTCCATCACACACACATACACATCTGCTAGCAGCCTTGATGAATTGAGGCTACAGTATGCCTTTGCATTATAGCAATCATATTATGGTTTACAGTATCAGGTGAGAGTGACATGCAAAGTCATAATGTCTTTAAAGCATCAACAAAGTATCAGCAAAGAAAAATTTCAAAATCATTTTCCCATAAGCAGCAGACAGTAGCTTCTGTGGAACAAATGACATCTTAGTGTCTCTCTAACCAGTTAAGTTTGGACACAGTTGGATTGCCTTTTTTTTCCCCCTCCACAGTGGTTCGTAGCCCCAGTTAGAAACAAAAACTAGCCACAACCATAGGATAGACAACACTTTCTACAGAAAGTTGCTAAGGTGGTTCGTACTTGCATTGTTAATACAGAGGGCTCTAAAGAAAATGAATGGGAAAAAAATAAATAGAGTATTTTTTCCATGAACAGCAGCAATTCATTACCAAGCAATTAACTTAGTAAGAAGTTCCCATTTCTCAATTTGGGAAATTTCCACAAATATTAGTAATATAATTATGATAAAGGTTAAAGGCATACTAGAGTACTCAACTGCTAACAGTCCACAAACAATTTGTCTTCTCATGATAGACAGGAGAGGCTCTAATTACACTGAGCATTTCAAGGAAAGATTGAATGTTTGCCAGACAACTCTCCATTGATTGCCTTTAAAGCATAGTACTGGACTGCTGAAGGGAAAATACAGCTTCTTGGCTCCAGGTAATTAACTTTCATGCTGTTCTCTTCTTAAACCCTAATGAAGCCTCCTTGAAGTCTTCATTACCAAAAGGGTATTTGTTAATAAAAAAGCAGAGAGCCAGCCAAAGGTCCTAGTTCCCCCTCCTTCTCTATAAATTTCCCTCTATTATACATTTCACAGGATTCAGTAATGTCTTTGAAGTGAGTAATGATGGCCTGAAAAGTGCAAAGGGTGAGGGATACCTAATGAGACAGGGCTAAGCAGGAATGACAAAAAAGCTGGGACCTGAAGAGGCACATAGAGGAGAGAATGGGAACATCTGACAGAGAAAAGAGCAGGAGGAAAGGGAAGGCAGAGCTGTATCAGTATTTTGTGAAATGGCATTACCATGAAGTTAAACTCATGAAGGAAGAAGAGCAAACCTCTACAGAATGCAGCCACTCAGCAGTTCAGTCTCAGGGTGGTGCAACAATTTCCAGAAATGGTAAAGTTTGGATTTCATAAGGAAATAAATGAGATGCCCGGCTGACACTGGTGGCAGAGCTTCCAGAAGGCATCTGCTCAGATATTTAAAGTGCTTAGTGCATTTGGCAGGACTCTACACAACAAAGACTCCAATCCAAGGACAGTGAATCCCCTTGTTCCAGCCACAAATAAATAATGTTGAGCCAGCTGAGATATACTGGCTACCCAAGGGAATGTGATCCCTTCTTTTGGCCCTACTGATGGCAAAGTCTCTGCTCTGCATTGACTGGGTGGCAACATTTCAATTTATTCTAGTCCTATCCAACAAAGCACCACAGTGCTTTTCTACAAGGTTCCTGTGAAGTCAACAAAAAACACATTTATGAATGATTTCTGAGACAGACACGTAAACATTTGCATAAAAAAATGTTCACAATATTACAGTTGGAGACTTTGTTGACCAGTACTTGAGTGCTGGAAGAAAGTCAAGTGTGTGTGATATGCTTCCTTTTTTGTTGTCCAGTTGCCTGAAGCCAAGCCAGGGGTCCTGAGTAGAAAGCAACAAATGTTTTTGTGATTTTATTTTCATCTGTTTTGTATGTTAATATGTCTTTTCAAGATATTAATCCTTCCTTGTGCCCAAAACCTGCATCAAAACCAGGAGGTAATCTCTATCTCTTTATGCATTGGCAAGAGAGTTTGGCATACAAAGAGCTTCACCACCATTTGTTAGATAGTTTGTGCCCACATAGAATATTTTCCTGGAGTTTCCAAATTTACACAGTGCATTTCTGCTGACTTCACACAGAACCATGCTCCTATTACAGGGAGCCCAGGCCCCCATTACAATTTTGAAGGGGCAGCTTTCATGTTATAGTCAGATCAGATAAATCTGAACCAGCACATACAAAGGCACATCCTGGCAATTTATAAAAACATTCAGAGAGAATGCCATCCCTAATCCACAGTACTCACTATTTGCAATTGCAGAAATTACCTTTTTTGGGTTACTAAGCATCTGAAGAGATAATAATGGTTCCAAGCCCATTCTATTTTCCAAAACAGGAAGTACTGCTGCCAAAAATATTTGGGTTTTCCAACCTATACTTTTGAGGAACTAAAAATGGTTCCAACTTAAGAGATTTATTCAGCTTTTGGGAGACCATCTGAATTCTACATAGATGAGTGTCATACATTTCCTGAGGTTTCACATCCTATCAAGATACAGCAAAAAATGCAATTAGTAATTTCCTTTGTTAAGCTTCTGTTTATGCCTATGGTTTCTATAGCTTGCTGTACTTGTTAAGTCTCTCTAAAGCTGGGATTTATCTCCCTAATTTCAGATTTTTTTTCCCATTCTGGATGTGGCTGCCTTTCATCTGTAGCTGCAAGATATGGTGGAAACCAGTATAATCTTTTGCTTTTAAAAAGATATATTAAAAATAAAAGCAGAATGTTGCATTAAACACTATAGAAGCTAAAGTTTCATGAGAGATAATTTAACTGCAATGCAATAACAGTAGTGCTAATAAATCCAAACAATTAAAAGTGACGTGCATATCCAAAATATTTCCACAAGAGTATCAAACATAGAGAAATACATTATCAAAACGTGCAAGGAGCTTGCACTCAGATTTTTTCAGTTTGGAAGTATTTGTAACAGCTCATATAAATTATTAATTATCAGAGAACTTTTGCATCTATAGCCCAGTATTACATTGCACCACTTCGCTTCTCAGAGGAAATTGTGTTCCGTTCAGAACTGCCTAAGAACCAGTGATAAGCCAAAGTGCCCAATTCCAGATCTTTGACGTCACAGATACTGGAGAAGCAACTGCTCTTCCGATTGTAGAGGAGAAAAAACTCACTTACAATGCAAAATGTGCTGTGGTCCCCTGTTAAGATGAACAGGAACAAGCCACTGATTCAAGACTAAACAAATAATTTCAGATCACCCTGAAACTACATTTTTTCAAAATTTTCACTCTGGGAAAAATATCGTAAGCTATACTTTTTACACTGAGTCCTCAACCAAACCAGATACAGTATTCAAGTATCTCTATCTCTAAGATAATACTATGGCTTTCATAATAATGCCGATTACCTGTGCCCCAGGACATCACAACTGCTCATGTATTCAGTTGGTCTCTCTCGTCCCAATCTTCTGCAACAAAGACATAAGGCTGTGCTGCTGACAGCTAACAAAAAATCATCTCTAACAGCAGAGGCACTTGCAGAGCAGCAGCAGCCTTTGCACCCTTGCATTCAAAGTCCCAAGCCTAACACCCTTCCTTACGGTGCAGTCTAAATGCAGGTTGTGGTGGCCTCAGGGGATTTAGGTGTGAAAATGAACTAGCTTCATTGCATCCTGGTGGGGCACATCAGCAAGATGGTGCAAGCTGACAAAGGACGTTTCCCTCATAATCACACTTTCCTAGAGCATGCATCTATGCCACAATGCATTGCAGCAGGGACAGTGACAAGCAATTGTTCAGTCCCAGGAATAGAGTGGAAAAGCTTTTGTCACATTATTTGTAGATGGTTTGTACCTTTCCTCAGGAACATATTTTTCATGGTCTATCTTTATTTTAGGCCCAGGAATAATGGTAATGGAAAACAACTGTCAATTTTCTACTCCATTCTCTTCTATTAAGGTCTTATGTCCACACTCATCACTGGACCACCCAACTGTTTTTCAGCAGTTCCTGAAGTGACGTGACTAACATCTGTCATATGTTCATGTCCTCATCCCCTGCTCAGGGGTAGAAGTATGTGCAGTGGAATGTTTTGCTTTGCTTTTTTTTTTTTTTTAAATATTGTAATTAGACACATACACAGACTGCTGTATGTTACATTAGTAAAGACAGGGTCAAACATGTACTTTTCACTAAGCACAGAAGGTGCTTCGGTTTATATTGGTCCTAATTCCAGTGAGAGTACAATGCACAGTTCTAAATCAGGATAAAGAAAGTCTTTCTGTAGCATCTTATCTTGATGGAGTGACTGATCACAGTAGCCACCTACAAGTCTACCATTGAATCCTTAATTTTCTTGTAATAGAGGGATATGCCCTCCCATGTTATGTTACCTTAGGAAAATATGGAGGGGAAACTGACAGGAGAAAAATAGAATGAGAAAGGACCACGATCTTCCTGACAACTTCAGTATTTGGCTACACTCAGCATTAACAAGCTGGCCACACACTCCCGAACAGATTGAACCACTTCAGTGGCTCCCTTGCACTCACGATCACTCCAGATAAGACTATGCAGCTGAATCAAATTCCACCTGGAATCCCCTCAGAGGTAGCGCTGTCCCTTCTCTTTCAAACCACCACAAGACAACATGCACCATCTTTTCCTTTACAAAGTCTAGTAACTTTCACTTCCATTCCCATTCAATGAGAAAAAAAAAAGAAAAAAAAAGGAAAACCTAGGCTAGATGTTTGTTTCCACAGGGCTGTCCTGTTCTTCCTCTTTCTTTTCTCAAACTAGAGAACAAGGATATTAAGATCAGCATGTCTTCATGTTCTACATCTCTCTGACTCTTCCGTCACTTGCTGATCCTTCCAGTCACAGACTATGACATTTACAGGCCATTTAATTTCCTAACAGAAGCACTTAGTTGTAACAGCTCCCTGAAAAGAGCAGTCTGTCAAACATGATTTTTATTTTTTTTAAAGACATTGCTGCAGGACTTGATCCTAACACACTTCATCACAAAAAAAGGACAAAATCCAGCCTTTTCTGAGGCGTTTATTATCAATACAAAAAACCCGGTGAGATTTAAAAACAAAGGCAAGTGAAGCTGACCCATTTTTAGATGTTAAAATAAAGCACCAGCACCCTCTATCAGGATATTTCAAACACTGGCAACAGAACAGTGATTTATCCTGAATAAAATATTCCTTTAAGTAGATATTTAGTATGTACAGCAATCTTTGTAAGTCTGCTTTAATTAAAAGTGCTATTTCTATTTTAAAATTGACATGAACCACTACCATCCAGAGCTCTGCTTTGCACAGATATTTTTCAGAACTGTAGAACAAATTGTTATGCAGTATCACTCAGATAAAGGCCTGCAATAAGAGAAGTGATAATGAAGACAGCAGCTGTTACTAAATTACAAAAACAAGACAGATTTGTTGGCAAACAATAACAATCTGGGAAACTTTTTTGCAAGTTCAACACTTCTGCAAACAATCCTTTTTTGGGTCCTCTCAATGGAGTGTGATGGTGCCAGCACAGTTACTTCACAGGAGACATTGCCTTGCTAATGCAAGCTGCTGCTCCTCACACTGATCCCCTTCACAGGGAAGCTAATTATTATTAATCTTGACACTCTACACACCCCTTTTTTATGGTAGTGACTATAATGCAATGTAAAGTAACTACTGTAATGTCACTGGCTTCTTCACAGCATTGGCAATTTAAACAACTGGACAGATTCCTAAATTTTCCAGTCTCCTCTGTTTATGTGCATTTTACCTTTCACAATGACCTTGCACAGTCAGAGAATTTCCATATGGTTTTTCCAATGCACTATATGAAAGGGCATATAGCACAACTACTCACCCATGAAGAACACCAATCACCAGGCTTTTGATGTGTGTGCAAGTGTACAACATGGGTTTTTAAAACTTTTTATCTCCTTCCCCCTTCCACCACCCCAAAGTCTCCCCAGTAAGTGGCCAAATACATCCTTCTCTCCTGAAAGGAGCCTCAAGAGCTGCATATTTTTTCTTTCACTGTTATCATGATTAAATTGACATTGCTCAAAACTCTGCTTGGTGTCATACAAGTTCAAGAACCCTTGCTGAAAAAAATTGTGGTTGCATCTTCAATGAAACACTGAGGGCAAGGTTACCAGGGCTACTGAAAGGGAGAGTGCTGCAGGAATCTTTGAGAAAAGAGACCAGGAAAAACTCACCCCAAAAGAGTTCATTACTATTGTATCTGGTCTCAGTTGAGACTGAGCAAAAAGCAAACAAAGATGTGGAGAAATTTCTCATGTATGTTTTCAAATACACAGGCTGATATAGGACACAAAGTCTGTGAAAACCACATTCTGCGCTGCAGCACACAAAGTGATTTGTCCCACACAAATAAAGCTATGCTTTCGTGTACTTTCTAACCCAAAAGAGAGTTTTTAATTAAGAAAAGTGGTCAGTCTGTTTAGAGAAGAAACAAACAGTGAATTTTGGAGCAAAAGTTTTTTATCTATCTACATTTCTAAAAACATTTCCGAGAGACGGCTGTAGCAGCTATTATAATCACCTGTGCAAGTTCTTTGCCTTTTTTCTGTGTTCTTTGAAGGCTTTGATATGAAAAATAGTACCACATGGAAACAAATTGCCCTGCCTCAGTTGCTTTGTGGTGACTTCCCAAATGCACACTATCATCCCTTTGCTTCATGTTGAAGGGAGTTTAGTACTTTCTCATTAAGGGAATTCAAATCTTGCACACTATTTTTGTTTCTGCAAAAAAGGGTAACATTTTTCTCTCAAAATCTCTAGGCTCTGTGACTATTTGCCAATGCAATTCAAGACATATACGGTGCAGTTGTAATAACCCTAGTTTCAGAGAGACAGATACCTATGTTGGAACAATAGGCTTATTGGTAAGACTCACTGGACTCTTCTGCGTAAAATCAAAGCAAAAGAATGAAAAAGAATAAACTAGGACAGGCCAAAGACTAACATGACACTGAAGAAGATATGCACACTATTAGATTTATTTGCAAAGATTACAAAATGCAGATGCTTAAAGGTAGAAAGAGACATTGCTTACTACAGTGCACAGCATAGGCACACTCCTCAGTTATAAACAAAAAAGGCCTGTTATGGAGGAAGTTGTTCTGTTGTATGTTAGATTTTATATCAAGTGGCACTTCTTGGACAAGAAAGTTGGGATTTTTTTTCAGAAAAAATCTTTAGAAAAAAAATTTTTGTAACAAGAAAGAGGTAAGTGGTATAAAAGATGTAGAAGATAAAAAAAAAAAAGAAACCTTCTCAGCTCTTCTCAGGGTAGTAATAAGACTACACTAGCCAGGGAGAAAAGGATTTCCAAATATTAGCCTAAATTACTTCAAAAAATTATATCCAATACAGATAATTATCTGGGCCCTGACATCTTCCTCTGCTGAAAGACATGATATAAAACATACACTTCCTCTACTTCTTCCATTTTAACCTCATTTAACAGCGGCTTCCTAAATAAAATTAATTCAGACTAGTCAAAACTAGTATTGCATATACTGAAAGATTTTTCATCAGATGTTTTAATCACTACAGAGCCCATACTGTCTAAACAGTCTTGACCAAAACAGTTCCAATGGAAGGATTGTTTTCTGCTATGTATGTAACACAAACTTGTCCAGACATGTAATTTCCTGATGGACTCCTCCTAATCTTTTGGGACTCCTCCTAGTGTTTAGGGAAGACAATGTTCACTAATAATCATAAAGGACCACTGTCTGCCTTGACTGACATTCATCCAGTCCTAACAAAAGTGGAGGAGACCTGTGCAGTCTCATCAGGAGAGTAGAGCACTAGGACCCGATCATCCAAGCACAGACAAAATGCAGAGCTCAGATTAAAATAAATGCATATTTTTTCTAAGCACAAAGAAGTTGAGCAGATGGAGCAACAGTCTGAAGAATAAAAAAAAAAATTAGGGTCCCGGTTCTGCTACAAACACTGAAATTTGCTCCATGAACATGCCACAACTCAGTTTCCCCAAAAGCAACATGAAGAACAATGAGTTATTAAGTACTTACTTTACAGAGGAGGTGTACACATTTGGATATCAGGGTCCCCGAAGCTGTAATTAGATCTGATTGTTGTGATCTTGCGACACCGAGCTGATTTCAATGGAATTTTGACAAGGATCTTGCAGCATAAATTCTATAGCTGCAATGAATATATATTAAATTAGTGAAAGTTTGATAAGCACTTAGAGTTTCTGAGATGACAAGTGCTATATAAATGCAAACGATTACTGCTACAGTATATCCATCCTGAGAGAATAGAGCGACATTTCTGGAGCTGTTCTGGGAGCTGAGGTGAATAATAGACATTTCATAATTTACCGTAAAATACTCATTTATCTTTAAAGAACAGCAAAAAAAAAATTATATGCTAAAAAAAAAAAAGGAAAAAAACCAGAAAGACTAAAAAAAAGGACACCAGAACAACTACAACCAAATCAGTCAGCAGTTGGAGGTGGCAAGCGTACAACAGAATTGGATGACATAATCAGTATTTGTAATAGGGCAGTAGGCAGGACCAGCATTTAAAAAAATAATAATTCAAGACAATTATTTCGATATTGTCCAGGCGGGTATATCTGCCTCTGTTGCAGGAATAAATAGCTTTCAATCAGTCCTTCAGGGAACCACAAGGTAGGTCAGCACTAGTAGTAACCTCAGTTAAACTCTGCAGGGAATCTATCTGACTGATGGTGACTTGCCCATGAGTAAGGCATGATGTTCTGCCTCTGAGTTTCTCTGAGCTGGGACACATCAGCACATGCATAAGCAAGGGGTTTCTTTTTGTGAGGCCTACTCTCCACCCCTTCAGCTTCCAGTTCAGACCCTACACAAACGCTTCTTCACCCAAGACCCTCATCCCTTCCTGAGGTGAGAAACTGACTCCAGGTCAGGGTCAGTGGGGGTCAGTCCATCTCTGACCAAGGCAAGGTATTTAGTTTTTTGACAGGAAGCTGGTCTTATCTAGCACTTGATAGACTTAAACTTTACAAACCCCTAGTTTGGGAGACCTCTGACCAACTAACAAGCTGTTTTCTTATTTATGTGAGAAGCAGATTTTCCTGGCTGTAGCTAAACAAAGAGCTGTCCTCCAAAAATGCTTTCCTCCTCCCCCAAACACTGAAACTAGCTGCACCAACTGCTCACTCACCTGTGCAGATTTCACAGTCCTTTTCTTTCTGTGGGAGCCATTTGGGGGGGCACTCATTACCTCAGAGGTCACCTAAAAACCTGTGAAAACCATGCTCTGGAAGGGACAGGCAAAAGACCCACTTTTTCCCCTCAAATCATCTCTACAAATAAGTGACTTCTTCATTCAGCCAGCAAAAACTGTTATTTCAGGCACGTCTAGCAGCAGTAAAGCAATGGGGATGAAGCCAGGGGCTCATGTGGGCACACTGCCACCCTGCTACCATGCTGGTAGGAGCAAGGCTATGGTCTCTGACATGATGCCTGCAGGGATTTGGGGCAGCCCACACCTCTCCACCTCATTTGGTGGGATGGGAGCACAGCTTCATCCTGGCAAGAGCCCACCATTCCCCCAAGGGGCATCCCAACCTGTCTCACCTTTCTCACTAAGACCACAGCCCTCTTTAAACCCCTTTGCGTGGACTGCTCCTGCCCTCCCAGCTGCCTCGCAGAGACACTGAGCACCAGGACCCCCTGCTAGTGAAGCTGTGATAATTGTCACCAAGGTGCAAGCCCTGGATGGGCCTCCAGCCCCCCTGTTATAATCTCTCAGGGCTGCTTTCAGCCCCACTCTCCAGGTGCTTCAATAGGGACTTCAATCCACACCATGTGGCATGCCCAGCCCTCCAACGTGCCTGGTTTCTGCTCAGTCCTACAAATCCTAGCTCAAATCCCTGTCTCCTCCTTCAGTCCTTGCTCCAAAGGCCATTTCTGGTGTGTAAAAGGAAGGACTTATTTCTCTTAAATAAATGTGCACCTGTTCTTGTTACTGTGCCCTCGTGGGTTCCCATCCAGAGGTGACTCACCAACAGCTTCCATTGCCCTTGTACAGCTTCTCTGCTTTTCAACACCTGTGACCATATCAAGGCCCTGTTCCATCGCCCCCAAACACACACACACAGACCTACATAGCTCCCAGTCATCAACTGATTCAGGAATCAGTCTCTCCTTCTCTGCGGACTCTGTTTTGCCCTGTAAGCTGCCAAGACAGCTGCCACCCTCCAGGAGGAGGCAGGTGACAGTGCTCCAGTGGCAGCAGAGCATGGAACCAGGTGCTGCCAGCTGCAGGGATCTTATGACCACAACCCCAAAGGAAACTTCTTGCATGTCGACTCTGCCTTCAGAAAAACCTGCAAAACCTCCTTCTGTAATACTGCCTTCCCAACATAACAAGGATGACATTCACCCTCGGGGTTCCCATTGGTATTAACAGCAAAAAACACTCACTGAAGTAAATGAATGCCCAGAAAAATAAACATATCTCCCAGAGTACAGTACAAAAAAACCAAGCACTGCTGTAGCCCAAGGCCACAATTTTTAACCTTTAGAAAGTCCAGAGGGCTTTTCTGGGTCCAGTTAGTGCTTTACAGCTACTGAACTCTATATATAAGTTACTCATATACTTGAATAACAAGTTTTGTGGATGCCAAAAGATACACAGACTTTAAATATTATTGACAGAGAAAAAGTAACTGTGCTACCAGGTACCAGAGAGTTTATGCACGCTATATGAAGTGTGAATACAACTGCTCTGAAAACCAGTGGCAACTTCCCCCTCATCTACCACCCAGCACTCCGCTAGTGTTAGGCTAAATCCCGAGGCTTTTCACTGAATATTTATTCTGTAAGAGTCCCAGAAAATCGTAGGTGAATGCTGACTCCTGTGGTTATTAACATAATACAATGATGGGATCCTTGCATTAGGAAGGGAAGTGGGGGGGTGGAATGGAGGGATGGTGGAAATTGGCGTTCCTCTCCAAGCTCACTTTAAGACACTGTTTTCCATCTGGGATCATTTTCATCAACATGTCTTCTCCCTCCATTTTCCCATTAAAAGGAACTGGGAATGAACAAGAAATTTGTTTAATCATCTTCTGTGAGATCAGCTGAATTCTAATGCTGTTTGATTACAGCTAGTCACAAAAATGTCAAGTGCATTTCCATTTAGAGTGCTTGCTTAAACAGCCGTGCAAATGAGGACCACCCAAAAATCAGCATACATCATGAGAGATTTGAGCTTCCTTATGGCATATTCTTGTTTCAATCCACTCTCTTGCTCTTTAAAATAGTGCATTTTCACAGCACATCATTTCCCTAAATGAGCATGATCCATCACTGCTGCAGATTGACTCATGAGGCCCATTAATAAAGACCAGGGTTTCTCAGCAGTTTTTCTCATTGGGAAGGTGTTATCTTACCATCTAAATTTGTAATGAATATGATGCTCTTAGCCCATGCCCACCCCACTGTTCCAGCTCCCCTCATCAATTTGGTTGGAGGTTTTCATTGCACAGGCAGTGGCATCATGTTAGAGAATAAATAATGTATTGTTCCTTTCCTTAAGTAAGTAGCTATTCATTTCAAATGCAGCAAAAAATGCTTCAAGTGAAATGGTTAGCCTTGTCATATGGGATTCACCTCTTACAAAATATCTCTGCCCTGAGTTTAAAATCTATTATATAATTTCTAGTATTACACTGCCACATGATGCACTATCAGTATTAGACAGGAAATACTAATATTCAGGCAGCCTCTGATTTAATGCTCATTTTCCCGCATTTGTTTGCTTTGCAAAATGAGTCGGGCTGATCAGAATCTTGGCCTGGAGACTACAATAAGATATACAAGGAAAAAAATTTAAATCTCTGATTAAATGTCTATAACAATGCTTTGGGGTATGATTTTTATAATTTTTACAATTTAAAAAAATCTGTCTTTTCTGATGAGAAGAAAGATGTTTTGTTTAAAAATCTAGAAAGTGTAGTATTTTGTACAGGAACAAAGTATTTTCTGATGCAGTCTGAAAGAGTAATGTGGTAGCAATTATCTAATTGGGACTGGGGATTTTGGAAATCCTATCGTGATCAAAAAATCATATAGACATTCACTGATAACTCGACATCAGATTCCCTGATTGTTTTCATTGCATTATCAAATTTTAAGTATACTCATTTGTATTGATCAGCCAAATGTTTTGGCTCCAATTTTGCAGAGGACATAAAATTTTTAGCTTTCATTACCTTATTTAGTTATTAGCTTTGATGGTGTCCTTTCCTCTTTCTGTCTGGGTTTGTGTATTATTGAGAATGATCCATAAGAAATTATCCATGCTTTGAAAAGCTTTATACATAAAAGCTCCGCCGAATTTTTGGGGTGTAGAATTGCACAAACTGTACTGTACTCACAGCTGAAAACTACTGTAGTATTTCTCATGATGGTACTTCCACTTCCTCTTCTGGTCAAAATTAGGAAGTGCACAGAAATTTTCCCATCCTTTGAAGTTTAACACAGCATTTTTGAATCCTCAAACATTTCAACAGGCTTGAGCTGTGTCCATTCACCACAGGTCCCAGATCATCAGCACACTTGTGCAGCCTAACTGATGTTAAAGTACATGGGGTGTGTATCAACCACTGGATCTTCACAGAATACATTTTCCTGCACATAATTCCTTCCAAGGAATTCACTGTGCAAATATAAAACTGGAGACACATTTGGAAACATCATTTCCTTAATCATTTGATACATTATAAAGAGCTGCATCTCAAGCCAAAACTGAACACGCTTAGGGTCTTGCTAGGGTCTGATGTATTTTAAGCTGTTTTAACTGGTTTAAATGCAGTTATTGTATTTATACAAGGAAATATAATACAGTAAAAAGATTTATTATAGTTCTACAATAAATATAATACAATAAAGAGGTATTAAAATAAGGACAGTGTAGAGCTGTTGCTTTAGGATCTAGTTTGGTGGTTTTTTTAAAAAAAGAAAACTCTAAAAGAACAAGATAATAAAAGTCCAGTGTACGAAGAAGCCCCTTACAGTTACAGGAGTAAAAAAGCAGTAGGTTCCCTTTTATACATTAATTCCACAAAATCAATTAAAACAGAGAATTCAGAATAAGATTGCCCAGGTATTTTGAAAAGAAAAACCCCAAAAGCCCAAAATTTACCTAGCTAATTGGACACACTCTTGGTTGTATTCTATAACCTTACTCTCACAATTCCCTATAGTCTGTTAGTTTCATATCCAGCGTTGTCTGATGGAGTTCAAATTAATAACAGTGTCTCAAAGACACAAGAGGTTTGACCAACTTTGCTAAAGGCAGGTCTAATAAATGGAAGGTGCACTAGGTCAGTCAGACCTACAAACCACATTACTGTGCACACCTGCAGACTATATAGGACCCAGGAGAGGAGTAACCAGATAATTAGATAGATTGACATTTTCTTGCAGCTTGAAATAATTAGGGATCAGGCAAAACAGGAGAATGACTTTCTAAATCTTACATTGTTATATATATTGCCTAGGGTTTAAGGAGAAGAATAACGTAAAGGAGAACATTTGATAATCTCTGATTTAGGCAAGATTACCAGACACAGACAGGATCAAGCAGTAACATTTCAATTGAATTCTGAAATTCTACAAATTTGTAAGGCACCAGAGTCCATGTCCTGGTTTGAACTTGCATACAAAAGAGCAGCAAAAATGTTCACATCATCAATAACATCAACAAAGATTACTTTAATGCATTTTCATATACTGAATATATAGATAACCTATATGATAGCTTCCAACTTATCACCTGAGCTAAAAGAGGAGAACAAACGTGGCAAAGGGAGCAAATAGGACAAAGTCCCAGTTTGATCTTTATCACTATGCTTCCAAGGTATTTTTTTCATAATGTTTTATAACTGTGCATCAGCCACAAGTGGTGATCGTATTTCCAATCTGCTGGGGCTAAATGTGCTGAAGTCAGTACCAGCAAGGAGAGACAGAGACACACAGGCTCTGTCCAACTAGATTAAAATCTAGAAAGCCATGTTATCCAAAGATTGTATTGATTCTATGGATATCAGCAGCATTTCATGCTGCAGAGCCACAGTTATGAGCTGAAGAAGGGCATGTTGGCACCAGACCTGAAACTTGTATCTTTAACTTTAATGGAACAGAATGGAGAAAAGCGGACTATATAAAAGATGACTAATAGTTTAATACGTACAACACCTCCATAGAAATGGTGTTTGTTAAACAGCACTCCACCTACCTCCTTATAAAATTGTCTTTGTGGAAATGGACTAAAATATAGTTGTAAAGCCAGTCTCTTCATTAGAAATTAAGTACAAATAACAACTTCTCTCCAGGTTAAATTGCTGCTGGGAATAGATCAAACTCTGGATGGATGGACGGATGGATGGACAGATGGAAGGATGGATGGATCTGGAATTCTTGTCGTCTTAGCAGTTTCATTTGCTTCATTTTACCTTAGCCTCCTTAGGGACAAGATACTACCCTGCACTTGACCAAAATATTGGGTCAGAAGCTATCACGATACCCGATAGGAGCAGCAGTTTCCTGTATCTTTTCTGTGCTTTTGATTGCAAAAGAGCCTGAGAGCCCACCTTCGTACAAAGAACACCTGCCTAGAAGGAGAAAGCGAGAGCAAGACCCCCTGTCATGTGATCACTTACCCTCGATTTGTAATGCAAAGATCTGTAATAAGAGCCATCTGTCTTGCACAAAGCCTTCCTACACTGAGCACTTTTACTGAGGGCCACCAAATCAACAGCCAACTGAGACTTATCCCAAGGCAGTCTACAGATCAGAAGAAAAGACTTGGATTAGAGGAACACTTCCCAGGATGCCTGCTGAATGGTTTTAGGAAACCAGCCAAGGCACTGAATCCATTACTCACCAAAGACAAAAATCAACGCAGCTGACAATTATTTTCAAGAACTAAGCTTACTGCCCAAGATATGTCCATTCCTGTTCTGCATCAGTCAACCTCTCATTTCACTCATGCCATCATATTCTGCAATAACGGGAAGAATCCCTCCATGGCAGTATGCATTAAGTCATGGTTTCACATGCATAGCAAAATTTCCTAGTTCCTGAGGTTCTATACTTAAAACACAGTAATTGCAAGGTATAAGAACAGCATGTTGCCTTTTTTTTATAAGGGCCTTTTAAAATTTTCTTAAATGATGAGATTTCATAAGTCTGTTCAATGCAGTGTGTTTTCTTTTTAAGTAAATGCAGTGTCTTAAGACGGATAAGATCAGGGGCAGAAGAGATTTTTTACCTTAGCTGAATGATCAAAATTTACAGTAGCTAAGGGTTCCACACATTAATCCTAAAAAGTTCATCATGCCCTTGTGAGATAATTAGAGGCATCCCACAAATTTGATGGAAAAAGGAAAAGAAAGCAGCATTATACAAATTTTATGTCATTTCATTAATACTAGGTTACTTTTGATTAGGAATGAAACTCAGATCTGGCAAGATCACATAGGACATGAGTTTATGTCCTTAAGGAAGGTTTAGATTAGATATTAGGGGGATTAGATATTAGGTGGAAGTTTTTTACAGAAAGAGTAGTGAGGTGCTGGAACAGGCTGCCCAGAGAAGGAGTGGATGCCCCGTCCCTGGAAGTGTTCAAGGCCAGGTTGGATGGGGCCCTGGGCAACCTTGTGTAGATCCGGGCCTGGAGGTTGGTGGCCCTGCCTGTGTCAGGGGGGTTAGAGCTCTATGATCCTTGGGGTTCCTTCCAACCCAGACCATTCTATGATTCTATGTCACATGCTGTACTGCACTGCATCTGACATCCACTTAGTCAGTACAACATGCAATGTTTCCCTCGACACACTGAAGAGACACTTGCAGGCAGCTCCCGGGCAGAAATGTCCATGGACCAGCAGTCCATGGTCAGCAGCAGCCTTGGAAGAAACTTCTGAAAAAACCCCTACAACTTTGTTGGGACAGTGTTGGTGCTGCAGGAACTGTCTGTCTTTGGTCTGCATACACGTCTATGTGTGTACCGACCTCCTGAATGACTTTTGTGAGTGAACTGTACTAAGTGGCAGCATAGGCTGAAGCCTGGCAGTGGTCCCACAAGCAAAAATACAGCTGCATATGGTTCCTGAAGTGAAAAACTTGTTTCCCGTTGTTTCCAGAACAGTGGGGTATGCCTCCAAAAAGCAGTGAAGGAGTTATAGAGCTTTCTGTAGCTGGTGCTATTGCTAGTTATCCTCTCTGATATTGAAGGTGTCAAGATTTAGTCTCATGCTTTGTTCAGTTATGATGTCTGTGACAGCAGTAATGACTGGCACCAGCGAGTTACAAACAAGTAAGGTGGAAACGCAAAGAGAGAGCAAATTTCAAGGTGGGATTGGCAGCAGTCACTATTTGATAAATCTGTCAGGTAAGGAAGATGATAAATATGTGTGTGCCACTGCATCTCAGGAGCCAGAAAACTGCCATATTTATGTGCCTATTTATTCCTGGAAAGAGAGCAAACCTGTGATGGGGTGGCTGGCCCAGCCTCTACTGCTAAGGGACAAAAAACCATGGTAGCGTGAAAAGATGTGGAGGGATCATTTTAACAGAGGGTCAGTGAAATGGTGGTCAACCACACCAGTCCTTAAGGAGGATGGTGTGATTCTGATTCACATCACACACTGTCAGTAAAAGCGTTTCTTCAGAGTAGCCAAGCAAAGCCGTGCCAAGGGTGCCCTGATGCCATTACTGCATGAGACACGCTCAAAGCACGGGCAGGAAGAGCAATCTGTGCAAGGCTGGCTGGGAGGCCTGCCAAGCTAGTAAATGACAGGGGATTGCTATTTTTATCTCTCCAGCTACATTTCAGTATTTCAGGCCCTAACGCATAAGCTGAGAATCAGTGAGTGATTGAGGATATCTCAAGACTGGAGGTGGGGAAAGAAAGGAGCAAAGGAATGAAAACCGCCAGGATGTACTCATGGCATGAATTCAATTCAATACAAAACCTGAACAGATGAAAATTGTTTGACATTTCCAAAGTCTACATATATGGTGCAAAAGCATGGCTAGTGAGACCTGCTTTCCTCTTTGCTAGTTTGACCAGAAAACACCACTCAACCAAATTCAAAATAAATGGAGTCCTCAAAGGAGCCTTCCTTATGTGGCATACTAGTTATTTTCTGCATTATGGGGAACTTCTTGAGCACTAGCTGTAACCTGGGGTTTATTCAGTCTTGTGCTATTCGGCTACTGGGTACCCAGGGCCCAGTTTTGTTAGGATCCACTGCATAACCCAGCTTTAGCTGTTGAGCTGTTGCTATTGCACTAATACGTAGGCACGAGAGCATGTGTTGGTTGCAAGAGTAGCTCAAGAGAAAACTACTGCTGTGAAAAAATATAAAATCCTAAAGAAAAAGAAAATAAGGAAAGTCAGAGGGCAGTAACTCAACACATGAAAAAATCAGCCCTTACACTTCCCATGCTGTCCACTTATTCATCTGATCTGTGCATAAGGAGCCAATATGCTTATTTTTGTGGGAATTTATATCAAACAAAAACGTCATCCTCACTCCAGATGTTTTACAACTTAGCTAAATTTTACATAGGAAAAAACCCAACCAACCACTTATATGTTTTTAACCTGCAAAGAATAATACAGATCTATCCTTTTATGTCACACAAAAATCACAGGAACTGGCACAAAATTGACACACAGGGACACAGAAAAGCAAAAAAAGCAGCTGATTGTGAATTCTTGCAATGCCCAAGAACAACTGACCACTGACATTTGGTTTCAGGGTATTCTGTGATTTTCACAAAATATTATTTCACCATGTTTTATCAAATTCATGTGTTCAGGATACCATAAACTCAGGAAATATAAATATAGTGTGACCTTTTCCTTCCAAGGCACTAATGACAGTCATTCTGTTTTGTCATAGTATGCCAGTAAGTCACAAATAATTACATACTATATTTATAAAGAAACTAGTCTATAAATCTTTAAATATAGCACTTTAACCAAGTTTCAAGTAACGAACAGCTGGATAGAATTGTAATGATATATAATACAGGAGCATAAAAATTGAAGCCTTCCACTTACCTAGTAAATTTTCCCAATTTTATATTTATGTTCTCTTCTATCATTTTTATGATATATATCATTTACTTTGGTACTAAGTTTCTTTCTTCTTAACTACGCCTATATACAGAGGACATCAACATCTATGAGTATGGTACATCTGGATAGATTTCAATTGATTTATAGATACAGAAGACACAGTGATTTCCCTAAGCACTTTATAAGAAGCAAAGTAAGAATTTCAGGTAAGGTGTATGACCTCAAACTCTGGTGCTTCACTTCCTTTCGTAGCAACCTTGGAGGCTCAGTTGAGCTGGAGAATTTGTCCACCAGCCCAGATCTGACTCCAGTTGCCCAAGCATGACTGAACAGACGGCATTTGGGCAAGATTCATCTCAGCAAAATTTAGACATTTGGAGAAGGCGTGACTTGTCTCACTCAATGACAATCTTTCAGGTGACTCACTGGCTGAAAGTGCCCATTTCTCCCTGTTGACTATAAAAGCAAACTAGGCAATTAACTCAAATGAGAATGCTTGTTATTTAGACATGTAAAGGTACGTGAGATATATTGCACCTTGAGCCTTCACCTAAAGGCCAAAGGCAGAGAATGCCACTTTTGTCCAGTCAGTAGACAACCCCTTTGGTAGTTTGTGCAACTCTCAGTACAACAGACAGGTACTACCTTTCAATCAGACTACCTTGCCTGTAATTTCCAGTATATTATGACTTCTCTCTGGCAAATGAAAGATCTCTTTAACACCAATAATTTTCAAAATGAAATTGCCTTTACATCTGTCAATCATATCATCGCTCTCTCTTCTACTCAATCTTTCACTCAATATAAATGTTGATTTTATATTTACCTATGCAGATGAAGTTTCCTTAGAAAACACACATCAACTTTGGACTGATGCACTCTGAAGTGTAATTATCCCACTGAAAAGTTGGCAGCTGGGCTTCTTTCTCCCACTGTAAGATACCACTAATGCTTATCAATTACAGGAGGCCTTGCTCAACTTCTGTAATAAATGTATATGAGTACGATACAATAGGGAAAAAGTACATTATAAGCAAATTATTCATCTTTGAAATGGTAAGAAAAATTCATTTTAAATTGGTACAGTATATATTTTTTTCAGTTTATTGATCCAAAGCTAGATTATGCAGAAAGATGTCCTATTAGCCTCTGTAATTAGTGAGAAATATATACCATTAGTCATATTTTCTGCTTTGATCTTAATGACATTCTTTTGAGCCTAATATACACTTTACTGAGGAAAAGTAAGTAGAAAGAGACATAGTCTTCCCACAGTAATAACAAATATAAAACTGGCTATGGTGAGTGTCTTTCTTGTAGAAGTTCAATATCTAGGGATAAGAGTCTAAGTATAGAGCATGGCAGCCGAAAAAAATGCTTATCTCCACTTAAAACACTAGTGGTTCTCTTAAAATATTTAATTAGATTTCAGCAGACCCTGGATTAGGTAATAAAATAAGAAAGACCAAAACAGTGAAGACTAAAATCTGTTAATCATAAAATCATTTCAATAATGAAAAAGAGTTACCAAAAATATTCTGGCAAAGCCTGTTCTCTGAGAAAATTTGACAGAATCAAGAGATTCGTCTTATTAAGGAAAGATTATAAAATCTGTTTAGACATTGACACCCAAACTACCTGCAAATTCTAAACTTTTTTGGAGGTGACTTGTCAAAACTAATTGCACCGCATAAAAATTCTGTTTAAAAAATTGGTGATTATTATGTTTTTATCTTGCTCCAAATGGATCTCAAACCACTGCCTCCAATACAGAAAATTTGCCAGCCAGGTTTAGATGGTGCCGACAGAGGTTTTTCTCTATATCGAACCAACCATTACATCAATTGGTATGACAAGCCTCTGCAAATAAGTTCAGACTGGAACCTAAGCTTAACCGGTAAATTTTCTTTCTCTCATATGACAAAGCAAACATTGTTCATGGTAGCTCATGAGTATGAAAAATTTTGATGCTTATCTCTGAATTTGCAAAGCAGACCAGCGTAGCATTTGTTAAGTAATAAACACAAAATATTTTCTTCTAAAGTCTCTCTAGAAATAAAATTTGAATGGAAAGCACTTTTAAGAGTGATTAGAGATATGAATTTTGCTTCACTTTTAAGACAAGACAACGTTAGTGAATTCTTCATTCCATTTCTGTGTAAAGGTATTAATCCTGCAGTTCTAGAAAATAATGAGAATTTGTTCAGAAGGACAGTAAGAGGTAAAGTAGCTGCATCTCATTTTGAGAAATGACAATTCCTTTAAAAGGAATAGCTGTTTCTTCTTGATGAGACAGACATATCTATAACTTCAGGCAGGTATCCTCTCATCCACTGATTTCTTCAGTGTTTTTGCATTTGAGGGAAGGTTTTAAATAACAGTGTTTCCTCATTCAGGGAGAATTGTTTCAAAGATTCATTGACAATGAAGACTCTTAACCAAATGATACTGTTTTGACTGGGAAAAGAAGTATCTCATAAACTTGATTCCTTTGAAATTGAGTTTCACACCATCATGGAAAGTAAAATACAAAACGTTGAGCTGAGAGCCTGGCTTGACAACGGGAAAAATGAAACCATGGAATATGTTTGCAAAAATGGTTTGCAAATTTTCATCTCCCCTTCTGTGTCTTGATGGGTTAAAAACATGTCTTTTAAAAGAGAAGTGTCCTTCCATACTTGTCAGAATACTTCTTGTTAAGCTCTGCTCTCCGAGAGGACTGTCTGATGACTGTTCAGTTGTAGCTTTTTGAGCCATCAGTCTCGGGCCAGCTGGGAATCCCTTTTCATATTCAGTTCCCAAAAAGATTCAGCATGGGATGCTCAGACTGGTTCAGCAACTCAGAAACTCAAGAGAAATAAGCTATGCTAAGCAAGATCTTCTAGCTGTATAACTGTTTTTTAAATTGGTTTCTGCTTATTTCAGGTCTTCATAGTCTGACCAATCAGTTCTTCTTTCCAAGAAATCTGACCACAGATTATTCCCAGAGGCTGAGATTTAAATATATCCAACTGTTACAATTATTCATGATCAAAACCAGAGCTTTAGTAACATCTCATGTCCAGTCTTTTAAAATTGTGGAAACTAGCTGACAATTGATGCCTGTGACTAATATTACTAATCTTTTCATTCTTGTAATTTGAACAGAGACTACTTTAAGGCCAAGAATGCTGCCTGTTTTAATAAATTCACTTTAGGTCAGGAAACCCTATTCTTTCAATTTAAAGTGTTTTGGCATTTAGATCAGAGATGCTTGCTGGGAGAAACTATATAAAGCTTTTTTTTTATTATTTTATTTGTTTTGAACCACTTTTAACAAATAAAACGAGTGGGAAAAAGATACAAGAAAGGGAATAAAATGAAGCAGATGGAGGAGTCTCCACTGGAATGACACCAGTACAGACTTGCAGCAGATAATTTAGTTAAGTCACACTCGCATGGTTTGCTTAGCTGAGCAGAACAAACAATCAGATAAGCTGGCTGGAGCATATTCACAGACTTTCATTGAAACAAAATAAAAAAAACCCTAGTTCCACAGAGTGCGCTAAGCATTGACCCTAAGACATGGAACAAACAGAAAGTATGATTTATTATAGTATTTATATTATAGAGAACGGTATATCAAGGAGCAACAGTGGAGAAATGTTTTTTGATCATCTTGTAGTTCATCTTTTTCTCTATTCCATCATTGAAAAAGAAATAAAACAGTGCCATTGACCTACAGGTTTCAGGCTTCCAGTAGCACAGTGTAAACTGTAAAACATGCTCTAGTCTTTGATTCTGTTTGCATGCACATTCAAGTTGATCAAAGCACCTTTCTTCACATTCAGAAGGCTAAACCAGAAGAAAACAAGGAAGGGAGTGACTGGCAGGCAATAGACCCAAATAGATCATATGCACTTTTTTAATGGATATGCAAAATGCTCCCTTTAAAAACAAGATAATAGCCCAGAAAGATGAATGATGTAATTATGGAATTCTGTGATGTCTGTTTCTCAGAAAGTACATCAACACTTTTTTTTTTAATAATCCAGCACGTATGTGTGTACCAAGTATCTGAAGGCAAAGTGATTTCCTTTCTTATAGGAGAGTGAGTGTAACACAGAGCTATGATATGAATCATTACACAAAGGTCTGTATCCTTTCTCATAGGTAGAAGCATGTGTACCTCTATACAATGTATTTTCCAGCCACGGAGCCTTCCAAAGCCTTAGGAGTTTTACAGTTGTTACGGAATAACTCAGCAGTTCTGGAAGTGATGTTTTTTGTTTGTTTGACAGACTACATAGTTATTCTTACTCATCACAGACTGGCAGATCCACCCCTATACTTTCTTGCCAACACAAAACATTAGCTATTGAGAGATGCAACATACCACACTGTTGACACTAGTCAACAGTGTTTTCAGTAACCAGAGTCATTGTGCGCACATCAGGGCAAAATGATTTCCATGTTAAATTCATGCACTTTTGGAATATTCTTGATAGATATCAAAACCTTCTGTAATATACTAGATAGATATAGGTGTTATATTTAATCCAACAAATTAATATTATTAACTATGGGCTAGCAGGTATCTCTTTTTTAAATCTCTACTTGTTCCTGCCTTTCCAAGTGTACCCAGCAAATGTACTTTCATCTTCTAGACAATGTTCTTTCCACAGCAGAGTATTTTTGTATAAGAGAACTGATATTATTTCTCACGATTAAAGAAACACATGACCTAAATAATCCCTCTAATATGAATCATCTCCTATGATTTTTCCTTTTATCTTCTCATATTAGAGCTACTGAACATAAAACTGTCAGAAATGCAAGTGAATAGAGCTAACTCTAGCTAAAATCTTTCCTGGGCAATCAAAATCCTGGCCAGGCTCTAGCTATTCTCCAAAGTAATCTATGACTTACATAATTTTATATATTTTGTCTAGGATAGAAGGCCAAACAATGATTGCTAAACACATTCCAGAGACTAATACTAACCTTGGGAAAAGTTATCCCTTGATAACTTTTAGAGATGGAAGTTGCAAATAGCAGACAAAGGCCTAAAGAAAATCTAAACGCAGTCTCCTGTAACTCAAGTTACCCTCTACTCTCCTTTTCATGGTATAAAAGTATTGGTTTATCCATCCATCCCTCTCTCTAAAACCACAGCACATTTTACTTTTTTCTGTGAAACTTAGGATGTACAGGTGGATGCATGCATGTCTGCCAATGTCTTTGTCCTGCCTTCATTGCCTGCCAGGCAACAGACCTCTGAGAAATTCCACTGCGAAAATTACCTTACTTTTCAACCTACCTGACCTTATCACTGGCTGTCATGAACTTGGCTGCTTCATGTCTAGTTTATCATTTTAAAGTCTTAGTCATCACAACCCCTATCCCCCCCACTTCATTTCAATATGCATTTCCCAACTCACCTTTCAGAGATCATCCCAATTCCCACAAAAGTAGCAGTTTTTTCATTCCTAATTTTTTTTGTCTTTTATCACTTACTGAATATTTGACAAGCCACACAAAGACTTTCTAAAGGCTTCATTTCTACTGACTTTCCAGTGAAAGGTAGGATAGAATCAACTTTATAAGGGGCATTAATGCTGAAAACACTGTGAAGTACATACAGCTGGTATTCTGAGCATGAGTCAAAAAGTCATATCAGTCAACAGGGAAAATCCAAAAATAACATATTTGTCATTTTATTTGGTACCTATGGGCATGGTTAGATGTCCTAATATCTTTGTCTGCCACTAATTCTGTTACATTAAAATCCACCACTCATTGGTTCAAATACCTATTTCTTGCACCATCAAGCTTTTTGTTTTGCATCACAGAGGATCAGTTTGCTTTTCCTTCCCTCAATTTTAATTCTAGTTGATATTGGCCTATTCTCAGCAATTATCTCCCCAGGCAGACACAGGAGTACCTAGGACAGTGTGAGTACCTCTGAAAGACACTGCCAGGTGGGGAGGAATATTTATTTATCAAGAGAAAGGAGAAATCTGAATACCTGTTACATCCAGGAAAACTTTCTATGAAGGTACATGCAGCTGGTGGCACTTCTAACACATGTCTAGAGTACTGAGATCCCCTTTCTAGGAAAAAAAGCATCACTGCAGTTACTATTATTAAGCCCTGACAAAAAGCTCCAATAAATTATCTTTTCATGTTCTTATTGGGTGACATTGATGACTACTGCTTGATTATATATGTAAATAAAGTAGTGGCCATCACCTTCCTATGATGATGTTGCTCTGAGTTAATGATGATGTGGGACATGGGGAGGATGTGGGACATGTCAGTGTTAATGAAGATTTATTCAGTAGTAGCATTTGATCAAATCTACTTGGTGAAGTCTTAGGTTTCATTAGTTAAAGACATAAAGCAGTCTGTCTGATTAAAGGGAGAAAAAGCAGTGGGGAGCTCACATAAATTACTACAGCTCATTTAGGTGCAGACAGTTTAGTGAGTGTTTATTACCAGTAGAAAGGGAGATTTTCCAATTAGATTAAAAGGTTTTGAAAACAACTCTTATAGTGCACAGTGATTTAGACCGTTTGCCGGAATAATACATTGTGAGAAGCTGCATTGATTAAAAGTAAGCTGGTAAGTTATCTGCATCGCTTCATTGTTTATCAATGGAGCCCCTGCTGCCTAGGTATAATTTACCTCACAAGATCAATGTCTGGACTTGGCTAATTTTCTCCTTGCCCTAAAGATTTATATGGATGTAAAGGGCATCTACATCATGGCTGAAAATACCAATGAGATTTATTTGAGATAATCGTCAAGGAAGTGAAGTTGTATCAATCACCAGAAGCATACCCCAGCTATGCTGCGCCCTTCAGGCTGGCATCCCTGCTGCAAAGCTGAGTTTAAAGAAAAGACATTTTAATCAGAAAGGAACTTGTTTCCAGTGAGGTTCCACAGACTCATTGTGACAACTGAAAAGGCGTTAAAACAAAAGTGGAAGTATATAGAGTGCTCAAGCAGTGGTCAACCAGTGCTTCTGACAGCTGATTGAAGGTACTCAGTGTACAGTGCATGCCTGTGATTCATGAATCCCAGCATCCAACAGTGCAGAATGTGACTTCCAGCAGTGCTGAGCTAGCTGGAATCCAGGTCTGCTTTGCCAAAGGATTTTTGGTTATGGGCTGTGAAAGGTAGGGGGTCATTGTCTATGGCTCTGAATGACTGATTTGTTTCCCATGCGGAATGGCATGGGGAAGGAGGGGGAAAGAGGAGCAAAGGAAAAGAAAATGAATGATATTTAAATTCCTTATACTCCCACTGTGCGCTTCAGATCACACAGAGGCCTGCAGCTGCTTCTAATCCCTCTCTCCCATAATTGTTTATTGTAAAGACTGGAGAAACTGAGACCAACAAATGGAAAAATAAAAAAAAAATCTAATTTTACATGTTTAGTTTAATAATGACAGAGTTCCTCACTGAAACCTTTCTTTTACTTTGTGTGTAAATAGGACTCAAAAGAGTCCAAATGTTACAATATTGAACTCTTATATCTACATTTCTTTTCCTTGCAACATTTGCACATGCAGCATTTCTCCTCTGTTAAGGCAACTCCCCAAAGTCTAAGTTTAAATCAATGCCATCGGAGATGCTGACACTGTTCTGACTGATTGCCGTGATAGCAGAATTGCACCCTTCCATAAGTCCTCTAACCATAAGTCCTTGGGGCTTCAGAAAAGTGCATGTGCACAGAGGTGAGGAGCTATGGCATAACATCTTCCACAAGAAAAGGAATACTGGGTACACACAGGGGTTACTGTCCTTCTCTGCACTATGGTAATGCCCCCAGTATGAGGCACATGCTCTCCAAACATACAAAAAAGGATTCTCTCCCAGAAGGCTTGCTCACATTTACAGACAGGACAGGCAGTTCGTCTGTATAAACATTTTGTCGTCTACAAAAACATTATTTAAAAGCATGTGTATACACACAGCCCGTCGCACCAACACCATACAACAAAGCATTGGCGTTTTTTTAAATATGGTTCATTGAAGCTGTAACAGCATGATACTTACTCATCTGAATAATCCCATTGTTTTACACTCATGTGCTCACTGCATGCTTCTAAATTACAAATTTGAGCCCTAAAAGTCTTAGTTCCTGTCTCATAATGAGCAGAGTTCATGTAGTCCATATTCAAAATGCTTTTTCCTATACAGTTAGGCCACAAAGCTTTCTTTGGGGCTTCTTTGCATTTCACCAGACACCACCTCCCTAACCATAACTAGACTTCACCAAGAACACCGGCAACCATTTTTCAACAAAATAAGGCACATTCAAACCCCTCCAGGCACCCCAGACAGTACCTCTTTACCATACTGAATAACTCATAAATAAAACACTGATATTCTTTGTAATGAAAACACCCCCTTTGGTTAGCAAAACTGGGCTGTTGGGTTGTTTTCTTTATAATTGGAATTGGAAGGGCTTGTCATTTAAGGAAACAATTAACATTTGTTCCAAGCAACTTGACTGTGAATGACTCCTACTATTACACTAAATACATTTAATTATGATTTATTGGCACATAGCAACCTGTGGTAACACTGCAAGCCAACATACATTTTCACTTAATTAAACTCATTATAACAACACTTTGCTACATAATGGGGCAGGGGAAGGAAAAATTAACCCCCCAAATTCCAGGATTAACTATTCACAATTAAGGTCATAAGGTAACTATGCAGCACATTTTCTAGTGCTAAACTGCTACTATTACTAATAGGAGAAAAATCTAGAAAACACATAGATATAAAAGGACAGCTTGGGGTTTTGGTCTTATCTATAGAATTAGAGAATTAAAACACTCTTGAACAAGCAGAAAGTCATATGTTGGGCCAAAAGCATCGGCATGCTCCATTGCTTAGGTTGTTTACTAACTTTTCAGTATTAGATTTTCGTGCGTTGTCTGGTCTTGACTGTTGTCTTCCAAAGGAAAAAGAAAAAAATCCTCAGAAGAAAAAAATCCCCTTTTATTAGGGGCTAAATACACAGCAGCTGTAGCAAATGCCTTTGCCCCACAACTAGCAACATCCTATTTCACTATAATTTCTAAAATCCATTGGTAAAGAAGGTTAAACATAGGAGACAAGGATTTGATTTATTAATCTCCAGTAACCCAGACCCTTCTAAAATTATATCTAAACCATTTCAAACTCAAACTAAAATCTCTGAACACAATTTTGTGTAGCATGACACACATTATTTTGTTTTAAATTTACCAGCGTTGTGGTTTGACATCATTCACACAGTGTTAATGGGGACATGGTCAAAATAATACATGAAAAGCATGTGTGCAGATCCTTTTCTTTGTAACAGGATTTATTCATGCAACTCCTAGGTGGAGATTAAAACTTCACCTCCCACAAAAACCCTTTCCTTTCTACTGTTAATCATGAGGTCAGAGCTAAACTTCAGTCTGTCAGTACTTCTAATGAATATGTTTTACACATTGTAGCCGGCTGCTTGCTCAGCAACAGCCTGTGCTATCTGGAAGCCAAAGATAAGTGCTCAGGGATTACCGTTAAAACAATCCCCCAGCTTTTTTCTCAATAAGAGCAGAAAGTCAGAACAAAAACTGAGCTGTAATCCTTGCTTCTGTGGTCTGGCCAATTTTTAGCAACTGAAAGTTTAGAAAAAGCCCTTGAAAATCAGTATCAAAGCTCAAACAAAATGCTGTGGCTGTTGCAAGGTCAGGATGTCTAGCCCCATTCCTTCCTCTTCCCGCTCAAACTTTTTTGGCTATTTTACTCTGTCTTAGATGGTAAGAGTTTGTACAATGGGTGTCAGCTTTTTAGTTGTTTTTTGTTTTGGGTTTTTGTGGGGTTTTTACAAATAAAAGAAGCAATGCCTCACAAACACTTCCAGTCCTGTCTGTGAAGATAACACACTGTCAGCCTGTAACGTGAATAGGGCAATGGAGAACAGACAGCTGCATGGAAAGATGCTCTACACAGCCTGCTCAGGCTCCTGGAGAATGAGGCAGCCCTCCAGACCAATGGGCTAGTATTTCAGCCACCTCCATATGAGGGGTGTTGCACTGGGTTTTGGACTCCTGAGCCCTTGTTATCCACATGTCCTGTCACTGACCCAAATTTATAGGACTATTGCTGCACAAGAACTGCTTGAATGGGAGCATTTTCCTGTGTCAGAGGGGAAGACTCAGAAATTATCTGACTTGGTTGTGCACCTTCAGAAAATGAGTATTTCTAATTTGTAATTGTGGCCATTGTTGGTTGGAATTTCTTGGGGTTTTTTTAACAGAATTCATAACTATGACAACATTATATCTGCTAGTCAGAGCTTGTTTCCATAAAATATCTTAATTTCTCCACATCATGCCAGTATCTCTCAAGCAAAGTGCTATAACTGCACTCTCTCCAGTGCTTTCCAAACACAGAAATAGAAGAATATGGAGCTCTCCAGATTTAACAGATGAGAAATTTAGTTGATTAAGAAGATAAGAATTAATCTTACCTTGCAAATTCTTTGAAGGTATTAGGAAATATTTACTGTAGCCTGTACTTGCTCTGAATTTTAAAACTTTAAATTAAAAGAAAATTAAAAGTTTAAAAAATGCTACTCTGTTAGGTCCAGATAGTGACAGATACAGAATGAACAAAAATTATTCTTCTTTTTCTGTTGGACAACCTGAAAAATCCTCAAATTCCTTGGTAGTTGTGACTTAATAGAAAGAAATTTTCACATTCATGCTGGAAACCCAACTGTGTACTTGAACCAAAGAGGGAGTAAGAAAAAAGGGGGGGTAGAGGGGGGGTCAGTGGTGGAGATAAAACAGCAATTGCAGAGAAATTGAAAGGATAGCATCTAGCCAAAACACAGTATCCAGTGTATCACCATGGAGTGAGAAAGTCCTTGGGATCTTTTAATGTTGTAAGAAGTTACACTTGCTTATAAACTTAATTGGGAAGACCTGCATTTGCTGAGGCAAAAAGCACCACGGGCTCCAATTCTCAACCCACACATATTAAATTCAAAGCTTTGCCTACAGCACGCTTTGTATATGCTCTGTCTTGCTCGTATGTGCAACCGTGGCTTGCACATATTTCCCCTGCAGACTTAAAACTGCAGGAAGAAGGCACAGAGAGACCACATGCCTATTCAGCAAAGAAAAGCAAACGTTGATTTACCATCTGAAGGGCTGTAAGGTCGTGTAGCTGTGAAGTGCCCTATTGTATTTCTTACCATGGAAGAGCTTTTTAGGTTAATGGGTAAAGACCAGTCCACCCTGAGTGGGTTACGGGCAATTGCATACTGATTCCTACAGGTATTTTAGCTCCATCTGCTATGTGAGTATGAAAACATCTCAAGGCCCTTCTGCCACCAGTACATATATACCACCAACACTTACATGCCATTTTATCACTTTAGCAACAATAGACAAACGTGTAAGCAAATGGCCAATTACATACTTAATATCCTCCTTTCCTTTCCTCTTTTAACCTGTTCTTTTGCAACATGCCTCCTGCATTGCTCCATCCTGAACTTTCAAATGCAGTCATCACAGCAAGGTGGAAAACAGTTGTTGATGGGAAACACCAACAAGTTGCTTTGAGTATTGCTGGTCAGGATGCTTTTCTGGAAATAATAATAAAATGACTTTTAAAAGGCAGAAATGGGTGAGATATTTAAATTTCACAATTACTTCATAATTCTGCATGGCAGTTATTTATTAATATAATTAAAATAAATGGGATAATCATACAAATCCCTTCAGTCTTAGCATGGATTTAATCACAAAATACTTTCTCTTCTAACATCATAACACTAGATCCTATTATCACAACGCAAGATCCAATTATTTACACCAATGGGAGCTGCTGAGACATTTGTCAGTTGCTTCTTTTTCATGGTGTTTAGTATAACAGAAGCCTCTACAGTCAAGTCAGGTATGCTCAGCAGTTCAAAGAAACATGTTCCAGATTAGTGAAGCAGGACAAATGCAAAATGAGTTATTCCAAACCAGTGGCTGATTTTAATATTTTACACCCTAAGAGCTACAGATATCCAATAGACTATGATGACTGTGCTATGCTGGGCATCATTTAGTTGCCTTGTAAATACAGCACTTTTCTTCGCACAGCTCTTTTTTTTCTTTTAGAGACAAAAAATAAATGTCTTTCATCAATGCTCTAGTTTCACTAATGTTTCAGAACATGTTTTCCATGACTGCAGAGATTTGTTCCTATTCTGAGTGTACTGGTTAAATGAAGGGAGTTCATGAATCCCTTTGCACTATGAAGTTTGCAGAGCTATGATTACTGAGAATGACTTTGTAGTGGGAAGAACTATGGCAGCTAAAAACTGACATTATTAGGTTATGATAAAAAGGATTATCAATGAATACAGTGAAATTAAGACACTTCATTGCTGAACATCACAATGATAAATTGCAGAATGCTTTTTAATTGATATTTAGCTTTCAGTATTTTGCTCAGACCTGCACTTTACATCTATTCAGCACCCACGTAAAATCAATTTTACATTTGCACTCAAAATTATTAGTCATAATTAACAGTTGATCAGATTTCCCATTTTCAAAAGCTCTTATTTATTAAAGGATTTTTTTTCTTGGTTGTATCCCACTGATTAAATATCAACATGAAAAGATACAGAGCAATCATTTATGTACTACATATAAGCACTTACCATCCATCTTGTGGGTGTGCCACATTCCAGAAGACTCTAAGCTTTTTTTACGGTGAGATGGTTAAGCTTTTTTGGTCTTGTTTTCAATTGTTCATCCTAATGCCTCCAGCACCTCAAAGGAGGGGTATCAGTGACAATAAAGATGAAGAAAACTTATTAAGATACATTACCTAGGTCATCATCACACTGTATTCCATGAAAAATAGTCTCAATCACTTTTCCAGCTGCTATATACTTAAGAAATACTGTACAGAGTGTGAGTTATTGGATACTGGCTTTGGTCTAAATATTGAGCATGTTTACTTCCATGTCCTTATCGTATGGGGAAAAAAAAAGAATAGAAAAATAAAAAGCAGCTCTCAGAAGTACAACTTTTAGTATTAATTGAATGAAAAATTCAGAGAAAATTCCTCATACATAGAATCTACACCCGGCTTTAATGTTGAAAATCAAAATAAGGAAGGATGGTGACAATGATACTTTAAAGATATAATATTGTATAAAACAGCTATGACAGGGGAGGTTTAGGTTGGATATTAAGAAGAGGTTCTTTCCTGAGAGGGTGGTTGGGCACTGGAACAGGCTCTCCAAGGAAGTGGTCACAGCACAGAGCTTAACTAAGTTCAAGCAGCGTCTGGACCATGTGCTCAGTCCCATGCTCTGACTTGGCTGGAGCTGTGTGGAAACAGGAGTTGGACTTCATGATCCTTACAGGCCACTTCCAACTCAGGAGATTCTATGATTCTATGATTGTTTAGACACAAATGTCTGTCTTTGGCTATCTGAGAATTCTCTTATTCCAGCAATATCATTTTGAGATTTTTTGTATTACTGGAAATTCGCAAGAGGATAACAAATCTTGAAAAGATACTGCCTGGACTTCCAAATTGCTGTGGTTTATTATGTTTGTTTGTCCTCCTATCCTGAGGACTGAACAAATGAAAAGCCATCTGACACCTGATTCCATTTTTATTCAGTACACAGTGGTGCATTTAAGGTTTAGTATTTTGTAAAACACATGGCGAACTGGAAACACTGGAAGTAAAGTTGGGAGCAATAGGAAGCCATTACTTAGCATGTCACAAAACCAAGGACTGTTCCTCTCATTATCCACCCGCACAATCCATTGTTTTCTACAATTTCTACTTGCTACTCTCTTTAAGATATGGGATGAAAAAAAATTCTCCACTATTATTCCCCTTGTCTGGCTTAACTTTGCTTGGCCAGTTTGGGAGAAAGACATCCATAGTTCTCTTCGGAGGTACCTCTCCCTTCCCCCAGCTCTATTTGTTATTGGGGATGAGTCTATATTTAATAGCAGAGAAGTCTTTTACCTGTAACAGAGTAGCAGTATTTATAGGTCCCACCTTCCAACCATAACACTGTAGATGCTGGTTCCTATAATAGCAGAGCTCTTCAGTTGACTGGGGGCTCCCCCTGAGGAGTCAGGGAAGCAGAAATTAGGTGGTTTTGTGATTCACTGGTGATATGGGGGATGTCATCATTCAGTAGAGTAAAATCTACTTTGAATGTTATCAGCATGATTCTAAGTTGGTGAGGTGGTTCAGCTCCAAACAGTGGCTGAGCACCACACACCACTCACTGCTGGGGGAGAAACAGACTGAGCCCCCGTGGTTGGGATAAGGATTACTTACTGACAAGCACCATAAGAACAAAAACACAAGACAAAGCCACACTCACACTGCCCCAGAACAGCACAGGAACACCCCTCTCTAACCAGCCCCTTCTATGGGGGAGTGATGTCAGGTGGTACGGAAACAGCGTGGACTAAATCAGCTCACCTTGGCTGCCTGCTTGGGGAGGGTAAGTCTGGCCTGGCTGGAACCAGGATGGGTGGGAAGGTGGGTGGCTGAATAAATCACAGAAACACAGTATCAGATATGGAAAACTGGGTACCTCAACCTGCTCTCCAAGATGTAAATCCCTTGCAAGAGCTCTGGGGTGCTGTGAAATGCCCTCCCTGCTTCAAGGGGAAGGGAAGAAAGAAGCATTCCCTCTGTGTAAAGGCTGTACAGATATCAACCATGGAAAGAATAAAACAGGTTTTTGTTTCTATGGTGGACTTCTCATCTCTGTTGGGTCACTCTGTACTGAAGACAGAAAGCAAATGTTTCCAAATTGTGCAAAACTATAAAGTTACACAATTTCTGCGTTTCTTAGAAAAGAATAAGGACAAAATTCTGATGCTTGTTTTTTTTTGTGTTGCGAGTGTAGAGGGGTGTGGCATCCAGTAAGGAAGAAGTCTGGTAAGAAAGAAAATGTTTAAAGGAGAGAAAAATTGTTGCAAGAACAGTTTTCCTTTATCAGGAAGCTATAAGAACAGCTATTTTGAGCAGCTGGGAGAGATCGTCATGAAAGGAACTTCTCCTTTGGAAGGAGCTTTGAGCTTGTCTCTGTCAGTAATGTACTAATGCTGGATTAAATTCTGTGTGAAGCAGGAAAGAGAAAAAAAATACAAAGTAAAAGATGATTCACTAAAAGGAATTTTTCTTAACCTGAAATAAAGAAATGTTTTTAAATCCTCTCTAACTTGTTATGAAGATTCTTTAAGGTCAAATTGCATTTAAGATATTTATCAGCTACTGTAAGTGATTAGTGAACCACATCAAGATCTATGTGTATTAGGCTTGGCTGTAAATCTTTACTTGCAATTACCAGGCAACCTGAAATTAGCAGAAGGTTTATGGTGGCCCACAAAGCAGAGACGTTAACTTTAATTACATTGTCCTGTGGTCAAGTTTTGAGCAAAACTACCACTGCTGAAGACCAGGAGAAAATTATTTACAATAAAGGGATTTTAAACAAAATCTTTATTGTAGTTCAAAAGATTAAAGGTTAGCTGGTCACTTTGGATGTGTTCAACACCTACCTTGATATTCAGAGTCTTAAACTGATAGTCAAGTTCTCCTATTCACACCCCATTTACAGCTTTTAACAAACCCCAAGTGCTCTGTCTCTCCTTATGGGTCCTAAAAGCTCAGACTCATACTTTCCATGCCAGGAAAATAAGTAACATTAATATGAAGTTCAGTTGTCAAGTCAATGATGCTGACTGCAACTCATAGCCACCGAGATTTGCAGACATTAGATGAAAACTTACAGAAAAAAAATCAATTTTCTTAGTTCAGTTCAGTGTGGATTTTTTTTTTTAATAATAAATACAGGATAGGAAAGCAAGCTACCTTAAAAAAAAAAGTTTTCTAAATTTTGCAAATGGGAAAATATTTCCAATTAATTTGGGTGAAGAGGACATAACCAGTGTCCAAACTCTTTACCAAAAAAACCCAGCCAACCAACCACCACCAGAAATAATAATAAATTTTTTAAAAAGGATTAGAAGGCCTTTGCCTTCCCACAGGAGTCTAGTAGGGCATAAAAGAGAGATTTCAGTCTAAAGCTGTTTAGGAAACCTTAACACCATGCTCCATAACACACACTACCAGGAGAAACATTTGTTTTTTGGGAAGCAAGAATTAAAACCAACATTTTCTTACACAGAACACCAGGCAAAAATTAATAGTGCATTTTCTAGCACTACTGGTTGTATCTGGTAGTCAGAAGTAAATAATGAGTTTTCAGTGCTTAAGTCACTTTTCTAAACATTCATTAATGTTATTTTAGCCTGTTTAAATTAAATGTTTCTTGAATTTCTGTTTCTTTTGTCTGCTTTTTTAATACATTCTGAATATAGCCTTCATAATCATAATTGTTTCCACAGTAACAGAAGACAACATAGAGAGTTCATTGCTATATTTCTCAAAGAGAAAAAAAATGGCCTGTGGAGAAGCCTGTCATCTGTATTTCATCTGTGTGCAACTTTCCAGTTCCTCCAACATACATGCACATAAAGAAAACACTTATTTGAAAACAAATGGATATTAAATAGATGTTTCTAACCATTGCTACAACAGTTATAATAATTTGGTTTAGCTGAAGGAAGGATTCTTCTCTGAAATTAATTTTAAAATTTATTTGACCAATATCATTCCTTCTGATTGCAGATATGAATGCATGGGAGAGGAATTGCCAGTACATGACCATTTTCTCCACTATACAGAATAAAGCCACACATTGCCTACACAAAGAAAATAAGAGTGAGTATAATTCTAGTTTGGGGAATATGCTAGAATTTTTTTTTTTTTTAAGGCTTTGGCAATCTAGTAATACCATTGGAAATTTCTTAAGTAGACAGACTGCCCTGTTTTTGCAAAAGTACTCTGAATGGCAACAGGATGCCGTAAAGTAATGTTAAATGTTCTCTTGAGGCTGATGTCCTTGAGCAATGGGCTTAGCTGTGGATATACAAACATAAAAGTACCATGTTATAAATACAGCAGCTGGATCACAAGTCGGCACAAACAATACAAAACTCTATGGTAATCTGTATTTTATCATTCCTTGGAAAACTCCTGAGGAGAATGGAACACCTATATCCATTGTGTAAACACATTTTCAATGCTTCTATAGGGAGAAACACTAAAATCTGCTCACCGTAGCTATTACTACTTCTTAAACTCTGCTGCTCTGTATTTCTGGATTTTAAATTGTCAATTTCTGAACAGTGCAGAAGTTCAGTATTTCTGAAATTGAGATACCATATATTTGTGTATCATACCTTATATATTGTGTATTCAGGACCCTGGCACAGGAGTCTCGAAAACCCTGAATCCTAGAGTTAATGCTTTGGGCATGCGTTCATGGATACATATGCTAGACTGAATGTTGAATGATGTTTTTCTCAAAGGAAAAACGAGGAAAAAAAGACACAGAAAGATTAATACTTTAGAAAACACTACCTTTCAAGATAAAAATAATTTTGCATTTAGAGTTCTGATTTTTACAAACTTTTCAATTCCCTATAGTCACTTAATGCTTTGATTGACCATATCATTAAAAGATTATGTAGAGTATGGAAACCAACAACTTTAAAGAGAACATAACTTTTAAATTTAGAATATGCAGTTAAGGCATTCCGGAAACTGCTGAAACACAGTCCTGATAGTCAAGACCTTTCCTTAGCAGCCAGTGTCTGAACATTCATAACCTGAATTAAAATGTAATCTATAAACACTGCAACCCACCTTCCAGATAGGTGATATTCTCATGGCAACTTTCCCTATGAGAACTGAATGCAAAATTTAGTCTGCCAGCAATATTCTAGTGATGGAGAATGAAAAATTGTTCCTGATCATTTACTCCCCAACAGAGGAAAGCCTGCTGCTTTTGCGTTCTCCTTAAAGCCTTCTGCAGTCCTGCAATATCCAAACATACTGGTGAAATGGTCTCAGACCTGAATACATCAGCGTGCTGCCTTGCTGTCTCCATATAGCTCATCAGCATTATACCTACCATGGTTGAGCCTCTGGATGTACATCCAGTAATTAAAAGTAGAATTACATCATTCAGATGCGAATAGCAGAGAGATTTTCAGCAAATCATCCTCAGATTTTACAGTTGGGAAGGGGAAGGAAAAAAACCCCAATAACAAACAGAAAGAGCTCCCACAGAATAAGCTTTAGTAGAATAGTCAAAATGGTAAGTATGTTTCTGAAAGAAACAGAAAGCTTGATAAAGCTGGAAAGAAGATTTATATAGTTTTTGTCTGAAAAATGAATACAAGAAAAAAAAAAGACATTAGGGAAAGCCCTGATTTAGACATTGCTAGATTATGCAGGAGCACAAGTATGAAGTGGCAAAGTACTGCAGGATTAGGCCCTAAACATTTTTCCTACCTCCTTAGGGAATTTCCTTAAAGGCTATAAACTCTGAGTGTACATTCATGTTTTTCTCTCATGTTGAAGTAGTCAAGACAGTAACAGCATGGCCCAGAGGTCACACATATAACAATAAAACATTACATACAGGGTTTTTTGGTTTTTTTATTTGCTGTGAAATGGAAATACCCCCATTGTTAAGAAGAAACAATGAAACTTTAGAGCAGGCTAGGAGCAAAGCCTCATCTCTCTAACAATTGAGTGCTTGCCCCCATTAAAAGGATTATCAATCAGAAAAGGTGCCAGTTACAGTACTTCTTGTGATACGAACACCTTTCCAGTAGTAACTTGGCTAAGATCAGCAACTCATTTTACATAGGCCACTGACCAACCATTAGATGGTAATGAATTTTAGTCACTACCAACCTGAGACAGATATGAACCAGTGACCTGGAGGCGAAAAGACATGGATTACATTACCAGTCCTCTGATCTACCCTGTCCCTTGAATATCTACCTCCATTTTACTTTATACAGAGGATCAGCCACTACAGATGCACAATAACAAATAGCATTCAGTGGTCAGTCACCGTGTATTCATGTCAGGTCCTGTTACTTATCTCCCATCATTGATCATATTAAATGCGCTAATTCTCTGAAGAATACGAATCCAATTGCACAGTAAGGCATTAAAAGTCTTTGTTATTTGCTGCTACAGAAAAATTCTCCTGCAGGCAAAATGCTTCAGAAATAAATAATTTGTAATAAAGAAAAATGTTTATTAAATAAAAAATGAAAAATGGAGGGGAAAAAAAAGACTAAATTAAATTCATTTTTTGAATCCCCAAGGATAATAGAGGGGAAAAAAGTCACAGGAATATGAGGAAAAGATTGAGTTAATGTTGTTTTTCAGGCTCCTATTAAAAATATGATTTTTTTCCTGGACAAACAAAAATAGCATTTTTCTAGTATTTCTCAGCCACATAAATATATAGCAATCACTGAGTTTTTTTAATTTATGTTAAGACACTTACCTTAATATTTATTCCTTTATCATCATTTCACTATTTTCAAGCCTAGTTGCTAACAAGCAGTTTTACAGCTTTTATTTCTTCACATTCAAGTGGCTGGCTGTAATCAAGCTTCCATGCTTATGACTGGGACTCAAAAAACAAAACACGACAAAAAAACATAGCCTTTCCTCTACCTATTACTGACAGCAAAGTAATACAACTTGTAATATTGACAACCACTCATGACAGTCACCATTCTCTCCCCATAGACCCTACTGGTTATCCTAATGAGATCCTGATGGTCTTCCAACATTTTATACTGCTGGAGTGATGGTCCCTTTGATGAAAGAACAAGTGGAGAGTCCTACCCTTTTATTTAAATGAAGATAGCACAGATGCAAATCTGGGAAAATGATAATAGTACAAAGAGTCCATTCACTGAATTAGCAATCTTTTAATGCAAAGTTATAATACATGGCAGCATACAAACTTACATACTACGTATTTACAGCCATACGGACAAGTAGAGGCATATATAAAAAGAGTTTGTAAATATACATGGCTCTAAGGCCCTGTAAGCAGATACTGCTTGTCTCCACCACTCCAGATTTAGTTTTAGTATAAAACACTGTGCCTATTAAGTTTGAAAATTATTACTGGGCTTGCAATATAGTTTACTTTAATGTTTCTGAGAAATTCTTCCATTTCTGTAAGTTTATAACCTGTAATCAACTACTTAACCAAGATCTTCATCAACTTCTGAGATTATTTCCTCACTGCATACCATAAAAGAATTACACATTAATACAGAATTTTCAATGGATTTTTTTAATGTACGAAACTAATTATGGGCTCACTTTTGCAGAATGTTACTCCTAGGTGTGCCTTTTATTTTGACAAGTGCTTTGCCAAATAAAGTATATAAGGAGTACTTGTGCCAACACACATTAACATTAGGAGCTCTCAGGTTTGTGAAGTAAAATTAAAATCTCTATAGAGACTTCAAATTTATATCTCTGCTCCTCAGGTGCTATTTATATTTTTATCACAAAGGCATCATGTCCCAGAATTATAATGAACTACAGGGAAAATCATGGCTTTAAAATCAGGTTTCAAAGAAAGACTCTTAAAGAACGAGGAAATAGTTATAATAGATCAAATAGATGTTCTGAATTGACATTCTGAATTGATTGTCATGTGCTTTAAAAAAATACTGGAGGAAATCTATGGGTGGAAAAAGGATTGGTGGGAATGTGCCTGATGGGGTTATAGCAGGACATTCTGGATACCAGTACTTAAACAGTCAGTTAAATGGCCAGGTAGGAAGGTGCACTAAAAAAGATAAATACATGACTACAGGTAAATCAAACGGCACTACTAAATAATACATGCAAAGTATTCAGAGGGTGCAGACAAAAGGACTTGATTCTTTTTTACTCTAAAGCTCTTTAACTCTTTTCTTTCACTCTTAGACCACTTTACACTGTTTTGGCAGCAGAAAGACCTTTGAAAACTTCCCAGAAGGTTACATAGAAACTCTAACCTGAGGCAGACACATCTTTCCAGACAAGTTTCAATTTTTCAAGTTTTGGCGAAAACTAAAATTACCTGACAAATCACAAGTCAGAAAAATGGCCTGCAGAATATATTTCTGAAGAATGATTTAACATTTGCAGACCTTCTTTCTGTCAGTGAATCTCCCATGATGTGACTCACTGTTGTTTGTAATTGCCCTATTAATAGTTTATGAAAACACATTTCAGCATCAATGCAATTTGCAAGTGTTTCTTTATACTGATGACTTCAGACATTTGGTGTTCAGTACTCAATGACTGCACTCCTAAACCAGGTTTTTAGGAAGCAGTCTGTTCCCTATATAATGAAGAGGGAGAGAAAAAACAAGCACAGGCACAAAAGTAAATGAGGAACACAGGGGTGTTCCGCATCCTGGAAAAACATCAGGAAGTCACAGTACAGCCAAGTCGTGGCTGTCAGGAGAGG